>CAVNYN010205271.1:0-38034 GCA_963692815.1 Nyctanthes arbor-tristis | reverse complement strand
AGATTTGTACTGCGAATTTCTTTTGCAAGATGTATTCAAAAAATCTTTAGGATTTCAAATATAAATTTTATGAATATCGTATCGATTGAAATCCTAGAATCATTAGGATTCAATATTCTTACAGAATATTTATAACTATCTCATTTATCAAGAGCAATAAATTACTATTTTAATTTAGATTCATATAAATCTACTCTTATGGAGTAATATCAATCTAGTTAAACTATTACTTTTTCAAGAGCAATAGTCTAAAATTGTTTAAATTTTAATAAAATGAATCAGCGGAATATTAAACGTAATATAATTTTTCACTTTGTAATATTCTACTAGAATATCAAATATTTTGTCCATGAAAACACAATAATGAATCTCACATATTTTGCTCTTCGAGAGCACAAAATATTCAAGTAAAATATTATATTTTTAAGGTATTTCTTCAAGAAGTCTAATAGATTACATGTTTCATAACTCTTAATAGATTACATGTTTCATGATTGTGAATCTTCCTTATATATATATATATATATCATAATAATCTTCTAGATTATTAATGAATTTGAGATGTTTTTATTTTTTTTTTCAAGTAATCAGAATAATAATAGGAACAAAATTATACTTATTCGAGATATACAATAAAATCCAATATAACAGTGTTCAAGATCGTTACTAAAATTCTAAAGGCAGTAACTCTTAAGAAAATACAATCAATAATATTTTATTTTCTAATATATTAGACCTTTTATGAGTAAATCTATTTCATCTACAATAAGCTTCAAGATCATTGATAGATTTCGGAAAATATAAATTTTCACGAAAATATAACAAATATAAATTGATAATTTACTAATAAATTAAACAATCATATAGTATACTTCAATTAAAATATAATAATTTAGATATCTCAACACAACTAATTATCCAAAATAAGCATAACCAATAATGCGGTAAGAGCATATGAATTTCCTTTAATGAACTCACTCATTCACTCTATCAGTGGATAAGATAGGTGATAATGAAAGAAGAATGATCAGATAAATTTTTTGTTGAATTCAAAGCCATGAAAACATCTTTTGTTCATAATTCACGTAGACAAAACTCATCTATAGTTTAAATTTAAATGAAATCTTCTGGATTTCATAAAAGATCTTTAAGAGTAACTCTCAAGATTAATTTACTAGATATAATTTATACAAAATTTACTCTTTAAGAATATACCCAATCTAAATTGTTGCTCTCTATGAGCAATACATTTCGTACTAAATCACTTAGATTACTACTATTGTTGGAGTAGTCCAATAATCTTCTAGAATGTTAAAATTTGTAACAATTTATTCTTCTGGAACAAATAGTATTATTTCATTGTGCTAGTGCTAATGTGATTCTCCAAGAATAATCAATAAATTGTTTTACTAAGTTTAAATCATACTACGACAGACTCTTCAAGAGTATTAGCTTTTCACTGTTAATTAGTATTGATTTAAAACATTGTTAGTTCCAAAACAATAACTAAATATTCTTAAGAAATATTTAGTATAGATCTTTTATATCATTGCTCTCCAAAAATAAGTAATATTTAACTAAAATATAACAATAAGTTATGTCAATTCAAGAGCATAATATATTGCTCTTTTTGGAATTTATTTAGACTATTACCACTTCAAGAGCAATAATTTAAAATACGAAGCCAAGTAAATTAATAACTATATCTAATATAAATTACTCTTGAGGAGCAAGTAATACTCTGCAGGAATATTATAACTGGTTGTGCTACTTCCAGAGCAAAAACATATAATCCAGTATTATATATTTAACTATAAGTAATATACACACATAACAAACAAATTATACGATTAATGATTAATATAATAACAATGAGAATACAAGAGTATCTAATAGAACACAAAAAAAAAATAATAAAAATAATAATAAAATAAAAACAGTGCTTCTTCAGGAGCACAAATTACAATCTTCTTTTAGAATATCGAATATTGGTTGTTTCTTCAAGAAACAACAATCAACAATAAATCTCATTATGTCTCGCTCTTCAGAAGCAAATAAAATTTTTCTAGAATATTTTTTGTAAGAGATAAAGTTGTAACTTTTCAGTAATCACAACAAATATCTTATCAAATATTTAATCTAATTGTTTATAAGGAAACAAATTATGTTTCTTTATCATATCATAATTGTTGACATATTTCAAGACTCCTTTAATATTATTATTCATATGCATATATTCTTCAAGATTATTAATGTGATAGAATGTTACATCCCCGTAAATATCAATATATTAATTATAACATATGAAATAATCATGTGAAATTCAAAACTCTATCTGATAAACAACGTATCAATTACAATGCATGGATCCATATAAGTTTATCGTATCGTAGCTAGGATATAATAAAGAATGATAAAAGTGAGGTAAATTGTGACTTTCATATTTACATTCATCTATAATAAACCGCCACAATTATTTAAGGAAATGAATCAATTAAAAGAGAATTCCTGTCTTCCTTCATATGGAGAAACAAAAGAGTATTTATGACATTAATGATTGGATGCTAAAAATTCATTGAAATTGAATATTAGCAATCCACAATAAAATAAATATTGTGATCTAATTTTATAAGTCCCTTTTAATCAAAATTTGGGAAATATCTGTACAATCAGCTATCTCAATAAATCAACAATTTTCCTGGAAACTCTATAATTATAAAATATGGAAGGAATCTTACCATTAAATTGTCAACCGTTCTATGGACGTCTTAGAAATATATTTCCATTAAATTGGTAGATTATTTCATGAAATAAATTGGAATCCATCCCACCATTAAATTGGAAAAAGATTCCAATAAGATAATATGTAAATATTAAAATAAAAAATAAATAAATTGTCTCATATGCCAAGAAGAAATTCAATCCCTTGACACCTGACTCTTTGAAGAAAAATCATATTAATTATGATTTCACTCATGATTCATCAGAAAAAACATAACGCAAAATAATTGAAGAACAAATCGTGCTGATAACCTGTTATGAACTAAAAGAAAAAATACAGAAAAATAGAGGGAAGATAGAGAACAAATCCAAGAATTGTGTGTATTATTATGAAATCCAAGACTTCTATTTATAAGTCTAGGGTTTTGAGGATACAATAGTCATTCATAATATAATTAAATAATTTGCAACATATATATATATATATTTTTAGGGTAAATTAACAAGAATTTTCTAGTATATATAGCATAACGAATTTTTTAAAGTCGGGCTTCAACAAAAGAAATAAGTTTCTCGATTTCCTTTAAAATACAATTCACTTTGAAGACTCAAACTGCGCTAAGATAGTATTTATTAGTATTTAGTAGAATATATAAATTTGGATTAAAGTTCATCTAAAAGGTTTTGAAATAATAATTGAACTATATGCAGTTTATTCGAAATTTTACTAAAGCAATAAGATAAAAATTTTTGGAGCCAGACTTTGAAGGAATTAATCAAGCTCACTTTTGATTAATTAATTGACTGAAGACGTACTGATGGTTTTTGTATCAAAATACAATGGGTTTATTTTCAAAATAAAGTTTGGGGCTTAAAAATTAAAAGAAAATTAAAATAGTTAAGTTTTAATTTTTGACTTACAAAATCGGCTAACTTGGAGAGCTAAAGATGGATTTATCGGTTAAAAACATGTCTAAAATTTCTCTTTATAAATCTTTACTAGATGACCGCAAGGAAAAACAAAAAATACTGCAACCCAATTAAAGAGGAGTCATAGTGATGCCAAATCGACCTCAAGTGTTGCTTCAATTCATCACCTTCGCTCATTCCTAAAAAGGAAATTGACGGGACTCAGTCCTCGGAATAAACTCTGGTGTGAGAATTAGCATTTGCAATAATATGTAAAAGAGAAAGAAGAATGAAAATCCATTCCCCACGATCTCCCGTTCATTTCCTTTTTATAGCCCACAATCCTCATATGGTTGTTGCAGAATATTAGTATTATTTACTATGTTTAATGGGTGAGTATTAGTGCATTAATGAACCGTTATAATAGATTTAAGTAACACTAAAGGATTTATCTCATCACTTCGTAACGTAGTGTGATCGGAGATTACATCGCATCATGTAATGAATCGATTCCAATATAAATTGTCCCCTTCAATCAAGTCAAAATGGATGTTTTGACTGATATGTTGACGAAGTTTGTTTAAAGTACATGATTTGTAATTACTCATTGTAGAACTCAAACATTTGTAACAAGTAATTGTATATTAAGCTGATATGTGATAGGTAATTATGCGATATCATGAGTAATTTGAAATTACTCAGCAAATAAATAATGATTGTAGTTCATCTCTCTTAATGATCTGTAATAATGCGATGTAATGAATAATTATAGATATTCATGAATGGATTTGAAATTCTCATCAGCATATAGATAGTGATAGTAGATAATTTTTCAAAATGATCTGTGATAATGTGATGTAATGAATACTTGTAAATATCCACGAAGGGACCTGAAATTATTCATCAGCATATAGATAATGATTGTAGATCATTTTTCAGAATGATCCGTAATCGTGTGACGTAATGAGTGTCGGTATATTGCTTTGGTTGCAATATCTGATGACTTATTGTAGATCATAGACAAGGAATGATGATTTGTAACGAGTGATTGTAGATCGCTTAAGCTGTTGATCTATAATGACTCATTGTAAATCATGGAAAGCGATGATCTGTAATGAGTGATTGTAGATCACTTCAGGTGATAATCTATAATGACTCATTGTATATCGTAGACGATGTGCATCGATTAATATTGTGATAGAGAACATGCTTTGATTCCAAATGAAGAAAATTGTCTTCTAGATAAGAATGTAGCTCGAAATACTTTTGTATTGAGACCTGCAAAGAATTCACAAACTTTGATTTATATCTCAATGTGATGCTTCTAGAATCAAGTGCCTGGACAAAGAGTCTCATATAGTTGACAAATCATGCAATCCTCTAGTCGCTTGTCTCTGGAATGCTTCCATTTCAATTTCTTAACAAGAGGTCTAGTAGAGTGGTTCCCCTATTCGAGTTCAAAAGCACAAAAACTCTATAAAACGATGCCAATGACCCCACCATCATCCATAGCAAGCTTTTTTTGAACTTTGAAATAAAAAACAATGATTTCAAGAAATTTATGAAATTCAATATTGAAAGAATTTTGCCATGGCTATTTTGAAATCATCCCCATAGACGGCGCCAATTGATGCCTAACCAATCTCAAGTGTTTCTTTGATTTATCACCTTCGCTTATTCTTGAAAAAGAAATAAACCGGACTCACTCCTCTGAATGAACTTTAGCGTGAGAATTAGTATTTGCAATAATAAGTAAAAGAGAAAGAAGAATGAAAATCCATCCCCCACGATCTCCCGTTCATCTCCTTTTTATAGCCAACAATTCCCATAAGGTTATTGTAGAATATTAATACTATTTGATGTGTTTAATGAGTGATTATTAATGCATTAATGAACCGTTATAATTGATTTAAATAATATTAAAGGATTTATCTCATCACTTCGTAACGTAATGTAATCTGAGATTATATCGCATGATGTAATGAATCGATTCTAGTATCACATAGCAACCCAATTAAAGATAAATTTTAAAAATTGTGGCGATAAATTTTAAATTTTTGGTCACTACACAGATACTGCTTCAACAACGTAAAGATTTCTCTATTCTTTTGTCAAGAGGGAAACGAATTCTCCAGCGCATGAATTAGCTAGACTTTCTATCTCTCATGCTAACTCAAGTGTATGGAACGAGACGCCTTATTTTTTCATTTTCTTTTTTTGTTTTTCCCTTTGAAAGTACAATTGCAAAAGTGCATTACAACAGTGCAAATTCGTACAGATATTTATTTTATTGAAACACAATGCCTTCTTTCTTTGATGCCTCTAATATATATATATATATATATATTAATTAATCTATTTAAGTCTTGATACCTTTTATACTGTAATTTTTCCGTCTTTTTTATTTGATAAATTTTGCAGTAATTATTCCTTTTCTTTTTAACAAAAATTTTTGTGAAAGAACTCAAAGAAAACTTGACCCTGTGACCATTGAGTTTGACAACTAAACCTTAACCATTTTACCCATTCGTTTTGTTTATTAATCTTTTTCACTAATAAATTAAAACATCAAATCTAAAATGTCAATTCTAAAACAAACTCTAATATAATAAATTGTTTGCCCTACCCATTTTTAGGACTATATGGTAAACTGTTTTCCCTACTCATTTTATGGCCCATTCCCCCATAATGTGTCCAATAAATACTTACCATATAATACATTAGACTCTATAAATAATATCTAATAGACATCATAGCAAACTGATAAATATAAAGCTTATTTCATATTCTAAAAGCTTGTGAGTTTTTGTCTTGATTTCTTAAGAACTTGCAAGTTCTTATATTCATTCGGCAACATTCATTACCATTTTCCCACAAAGGAAATTCAACGAATAGAATTTAAAATTCCAGAGGATTGAAGGACAATGTGCACCATAACCTCTCCCCCAATGCCGATGTGGGGCTTCGACACTGCAGAAACAGAGAGCCGGTTAATATCTAGCAAAAAAATTACATTTCAAACTTAGTCAAACAGATCACATAAGATCCACGTGTACTCCACCGCTCATTTGCACAAAACCTATTTCTGTTTTCTCAGTCTTGGGGGGGGGGGGGGGGAATCGATTTCTGTTTCAAAATACAAATAGATTGCTAACGATAGCTTTAAGTTATCTGCATAAAAGAAAAAGCTACACTACAGGTATCTAATGCGAGTATTCCTGCTTAACTAAACTCCTGAAGAGTCGAAAACCAAATCAGAATGATACACAACTTTGCCCATTCACATAACTGTTACATGAGAGTTACCAAACCCATATTTACATGTTTGGCATTCCAAGAGAGAGGAAGAATGTCCAAAGCACGGTCTCAAATTATCCATAGAGATAAAATTGGAGACAATCAATAAGATGAAGCATCACTGTGCTTTCCATATTAGTTTTCTTGCATGCCATCAAACAATTATGCAGTACCGAGACAGTTCTCCCAGGTCCCATATTTTGAGCTAAAACTTCCTCCACCACTTTGCTGTGCATACTCGGAAATAACAGCACGAGCACAAATATCCCATGTCCTCGCTATGTCCCTGAGTGACATGGGTTGTGAGAGGGTTCGAAGAGAGATGCTAAATCTTGATTTTGCCTTTATAGAGAGATCTTCATATTCTTTGCTGAATATATAAAATATCAAAATTTATCAGCAAATGTGGATCTCAATCTGACAATAAGCAAGTTATTAAGAGGGACTCATGAGGATAGGTGGAATTGATATGTTAAACTAAATATTTTTAGGGGATATACATTTTTCCTATGTTTACACATGCTTATTTAAATATGCATTTTTTCTTTTTATTATTCTTGTTGAGCTCACGCATCAAAGTGCCTCGAGTCTTGGGACTTGCCTCACACAGGGAAATGCTTTGGCACCTGTTTTTGCTTTGTAAGCTATGACTTTGACGTCATTCATATTATGTTGTACAGGATTATTTAGAACTGGGCTTTAAGTTCTTGGCCCATGAATTATGTACGTCTTTTTCTCTTTTCTAACATCCCATTATATTCTCTAATCCCTATGTACATTGGGAGGCCCTTAAAGTGTAGAAGCTCAAACTATCACAAAATTAAAAAAGTAATATGAAATTTATGACTAGGCATGTGCCAAAAACAATTTTTTCTCACCTGACTTCAACTGGGAACTTGTCTAAAAGTATAAGAGAGCAATTTGGATAATTCTTTGGAACAAGTAGTCGTAAAGGCTGAATCGGGGACTGCATTCCAGTAAAAGTTGATGTCATGGTCATTGTAAGAAAGAGATAAATGTAGAAAATGTCATAACATGACGAAGCTCCGATTCTCACCATTTGTGCCGAAGCATATTGTGATTTCAAATTTGGACTAAGAGCCACAGCACTAAAAGAGCACTTCACAACAGTTCCTTCTCCACCTTTGGTAGTAGCAGCTACTGCAGTTGGATCCACATCTTCATCACTAATATACACCACTGTGTCTATAAGTTGTTCATTTATCTCCCGTACCTCTTCTTCAAGTGCATGGTTAGCCTGCAAATAATAGTCAGTTATGCAAAAAGAAAGAAGCAAAAAGTATACAGTACTCTAGAACAAAGTATTTTTCTTACTAAAAGCAGTAGGTCCAATCTATGAAATCAATTGCTTCCCTCCAAAGAGGAAAATACAAAGTAGATGATCAATTGACGATATCATTAAGAGCTTGCAAGATTTGATAAAGTTGATTTATTGAAAGTTGAATGCTTTGGGAGAATGTGTGGTGAGGATGTAAAGAAAGATTATTGACCAAATTTGATTTATGAATATAAAGCTCCAAAGAACAAGCTCTAAACTATCAGTAAGTGAGCCGTCTATACAATTGGATAGCCATATTCACACTTAATTTTAATTTTTAAAGACAAAGGGCTTGCTGAACTTCTAAAAAAGGATTGTACTCTCTCCATTAACAAAGAATATGACACCAGTACAAGGCCAATTATAGATGCTCTCAAATATCAAGACTTATACTCTTATCAGATTCCTCTTGTGAAGCATAAAAAGAACTTGGAATAGTAAATCTTAGGCCAATTTGCGCAAGTGGACCCTATCGTTTAGTAGCAGTGTGAAAATAGACCGTACAGTTTCTGACTTGGCGATTTCAATGGAATAATAGTAAATCTTAGGCCAGTTTGCGCAAATGGACCCTATCGTTTAGTGTTAGTGTGAAAATTGACCGTACAGTTTCTGACTTGGCGATTTCAACTTTAACGTATCAATGTTCATTGCAAAAAGGATTGTCAATTTGTCAATTTCTATTATTAAAGTGACCTTTTTACCCTTATTAAAATTTTCTAAAATATAACTCTTTTTGAAGATACTTTACCGTTAATTTCAAGTAACATATAAAGCCAAAAATTTATATTTCTATCTACCAAATTCTATTCACATCATAGTATACCTCTCCACCACGAATAAGACCTTTCCGATTTTTCAGTTAATTAACATGTCTTTTGGAATCTCCAATGGAAGCTCCGACTTCTTTGCCGCTAGCGGCGTGCGAGTACCAATATGAATACGAATATGATACATCAACCAACAATAAGAAGTTTCCTATAGATCACCTCTCGTTAGAATCTTACAAGAAATATAAATCTTTATCTTTATATTTTAAATGAGATTAAGGTTGAAAACGCCAAGTTAGAAATAACAAGGTCCATTTCCTCACTAACACTAAATGATAGGTTCCATTTGCGCAAATTACCAGTAAATCTTATTAGGGTCCAAGACTTGGTATCCTCCACTCCACTCCTCCCCTCCCAAACCCACGCCAAAAAAACAACACACAAACATGCACGCACGCACGCAAAGAATGCACCCAAAAAAGGGCGAAAAATAAAAATTTCAGACAGTACAATAATATATAAGTTCTCAATAACGCATCACGGGGGAGGGGTGCTCTAGTGCACTCAGTACTCGCTTATGATAATTGATGACATTTCAATGGGGTTGGTAATAATGATAAGTAATAATGATAGTTATAAATGTTGGATTGACTAAACCCGTGACCTGAAAATCTGGTCACGAAAGCAGCAAATACACACATCATGCAGCCAACACATGATTGTTCAAAGACGAAGAATACAGACACGTTGACTTGAAAACTTCAAAAAATTACATTATGCCTTATCTTTATTTTTTTATTCTTTTTACCAGAAGATGCAAAATAGAGCATTTCTGACACTTTCCAGAAGTGAATTCATGTGAAACTTAGAGCTTGTTCATGTAAGCTTTATGTAAAAGAGTTTTAGATTTACAGGAGAATGTGTGGTGGTAATTAAATAAAGATTATTGGGGAGGTGAAAATTTGTTTTTTGTGGAAAATTTGTGGTTGGTATTGATCTAATAAAATTTTTGCTTTTGATAAAGCTCCAAAGAACAAGCTCTTAAATATTATAATAAAAAAAAGCTGTCTTCCTAGGGCCTGGAATGTTAGAGGAGCATCAGGTAGGATATAGACATGCCATCATTGTAGGAGTTTCATGCTGCATAGCTTTTTATACAATTTGTTTCCCCCAACAGATCAGCATATCTAATGGTACTGGATTTTTATAGGAACTGTTTGGGTTTTGCCATATTTTTATAACTCAGATGTCGCCCAACAGATTATCATATCTCATGGTATTAGATTTCGTAGGAACCATTGGGTTTTGCCATATTTTTCAACTCAGCTATTTGCTTCATGCATGGCCTGAATTGCCCTAAACAATTTTCAATAGTATCTTAACAATATAAGACCAAAAATTAAATAGCACAAGATGAATTCAGAAAAGCAAAACAAAATTTTTTATTACTTGTTTTTCTTCCATAAAATTACTTGGTCATAACTCACAAAGATGTTCTCTGAGAGAAGGAAAAAGAAGCAGGAGTGGAAGGTACCTCGATCCTAGGCCTTTTAGTGCTAGATGCGCCAGTGGACTCTCCATCAGATTCAGTACCATTTAACTGATTGAAACTATCATTCACACTCCCAGTAGATGAAACAACATTTGATGGCACTGCACTCGTATAACGTCTCATTCTCTTTGTACCGCTAGATCCATCTTGTGCGAAGAAGTTTCTGGCCTGCAACCGACACTTTGTCATTGCAACCAAATCTTCGCCCACAGCAGCTCTTGATCCATTTCCTGGAGCAGATCCAGCTATTCTATCAATCATACTAACAACTGAGCTGATGTCACTAACTGAGGAACTCAATGCTTTAGGTGACATAGACTTCACCTGATAAAAGAAACAAAACAAATAAAGACCAGAAAACAGAAATAAGTCAAAATTATGTTAAGAGACAACCACCTGTAAATACTTAGTTTGCCATGTAAGTCATCACGGAAGAGTATTGTACGTACCACTTTAATCAACCGTTCAAGTGGTTGTTCTACAACATTTGAGTTTCCAGAGACAATGGTTGATACAACACCATGAGCACCATCTGGGCTGGTAAATTCTGCAAGCAAAGGTGAGGCTGATATCCCAGGTGTACCAATAGCAAGGGACTGTGCTGGTACTGATGCTCCAGTTGTTTGATGACCACCAATGTTTCCAGCATTGGACAAGGATGAAACACCAGTTTTATCACTCTCGCCTGGGATGGTTGGTGGTGCCATGGAAATTGATGGTGATGGGACGACAAATGGAGAGCTTGCAGATTGCAAGGGGGTTCCAACCTTTGGATGAGAAGTCATCAGATTCTGCTGGTCAATTTGAGGTGAAGGATGAGGACCAATTTGAGGGGATGCTGCCTGAAGGACCTGTGGTGAAGAGAACGGAGTTCCAGGCTTCAATGGTTGGTGATATGATGAACGCTGGGCAGAGGAATGATGCTGCTGAAGAATTCCTGATTTTACACCCATCTGCTGCCTCATCTTCATGTCATTTGTATCATTCACCTGATGAAGCTGTAACATTTGATGGGCTGCTAACTGTGATGACTGCTGCTGATTAGTTTGCTGCTGATGAATTAACTGCTGTCTTTGCATATACTGTTGTTGCATCTGCCGCTGCTGAAACTGCTGTTTCATCTGTTGTGTCGGAAACATTTGCTGCTCCTGTTTTATATGCTGAGTTGGAAGCGTGTTTGAATTAGGTTGTAGAGGATTAAGGTTTGACTGCACTGTTGTTAGTCCACTTTGAGATGACATTGAGTTCATATTCCCCTGTTGTGCACCACTGACAGAATTTTGTTGTAGAGAGCTCATAGCCACTTGTTGAAGAGAATTCAGTGCATTGCCCTGACCTGGATCCATATTTGATCCAGACTGAAGAGCATCCATAATGCGAGCATTTGAGACCCCAGAAACAGATAGGTTATTTTGCAAGTTTGCTACATTATTCTGCTGAGAGGATGCCATAGAACCTTGTACATTCACAGGTTGCAGCTGGGAGTTCATCTGATTTTCATGGGGATGCATTTGAGAAATTTGAGATTGTGGCTGCTGAGACTGCTGCATGGTATGCATTTGGGGCTGGGGAAGCTGCCCTTGCTGCATAGAAGGAACAGGCTTCCGGGGCCTATTATTCGTGGCAAGAATACTGGCAATATGCTTCTCAAGTGCAGGAATCTTATCCTTATGACCAAGTTGAACTTCGTGCTTCTGAGTACGCAGAAATATCATATATTTCTCCAGCATATTCTTAAAATATCTTAGTTTCTCAAGTTGGTCATTCTTTGGCTGTTGAGGAACAGCATCATGCTGCAATGCGGCAACACATGCATTACTAAACAGACATATCAATTTAGGAAAAGACATTGCTATATTGGTGGCTTTATTACGTTTGGCTTCATTGAAGCAACACATGAATGTCGGGTAAAAAATTTGGGATTTTTTCTTTAAAAAATAAAATAGACAGCCATAATATATATTTTTTTGAGACAGTTCAGCTACGTGACAAAAAGGCTTGTGCGGAATAGGCAGCCACTATGAACTGATTAAACCGAAGTATAATACTCTAAAAAAGTATCTTACCTGTTGCAGCTTAGCAGACATTTTCTGGTGCATGTCATTTAAGTCAAGAAAATACATCTCATACATGGATCTGATCTGCAAGTGAAGTTTTATATCTCAGACTCCAAGAAGAACAAAAATAATTAACAAAAAGATAACACGTGCACGTGTTTGCAAATGGCTATTACAGCTTAAATAGATAGTATAAGATTGAATCATAAAAAGGATAAAATAACTGCCTTAATGCATTACCTTTTGGTAAATCTCCTCCTGCCAATCCCCACCATTTGCATTTCCTGTCTGTGATGAGGAATCTAAAGGTGCTGCAATAGAATTAAAATTATGAATTAGGTGGTAGATGATATGAAAGAATTAGGTGGTAGATGATTGAAAGCAGAAAAATTTTTTATAGATCAGAAAGAAGTTAGGTAGGGAGGTTTGTTATGACAATGGGACAAGTTTCACAAAAATGGGATGATTGACAGCATAAACGCGATTATAGTCTTTCATTTAATGCTTAATCATATCCATTCACCCACAAGCAGAACACTTTTAACCGTGTCCTTTCATAAGTCATATACGCTATTCGGACATATCGTTAAAGGAATAAATAAACCTAGAGAAAAGTTCAGTTCAATAAGTACAGAATTGTATTAAAGTCATAAACCTAAAATGAGACAGTTTATAAGAAGAAATTTCTAATTTCTCGTTTTCAACACCACCATATAACTAGGATATCTACGGTAGGTCCATTAAAGATATGTTCTCCTACTTCAATTTGTTCAAGGAGTACTCATCCTCCCAACTAACATATGTTGGAGAAGCTATCGCAGCAAAAGTTATAACCACTATATGGGAATTAAATTGCTACTTCAAGTGTTCTTCTTGAAGAAACAGTTCTCTATGTGCCTATGCATTAACCAAAGCTTCCACATTCCCTAAACATCCTCACATCAATTCTTCGGATTCCTAATCTGGCAGGGCCGGAAATTGTCTTTTGTACACTTGTATTACAATAGGTTTCATATCCTTGGCGACCACTTCATAGAAACAAAAGTAAAGAATTCCGGGAGCAAAGTTATCAAAATGATGATGAGTTCTCCATCAGACAGTAAGTATTAGACGAACTTTCACTTGCATTTACCTTTATGTTTAAGCGTGCATGATTTAAACAGGCCAGCCCCCCCCCCCCCCAAAAAAAAATCTCTTTTGATTTTTATTTATTCATTTCTTTTGTTAGTTCACCAATCCAACATTATGGAAAACAGAATGGATTCTGCCAGAGAATTACTCCTTCAAAATTAAAGATAGCAAGAGAAAAACCAAACGAATTTAGTTTCACCAATTTTTGTTTAACAATGCTGTTACAATCAGAAAGTCTCAAATGTTAGCCCGAAATGCGGCAGAACATTGAGAAAGAGAGAATTTAATGCGCTTGCTCTTTCAGCTCACCATGTTAGCTATTCACGTGAATAAATCATAGATCAAGAATGATGAATGAAGACACAAGTCAAACAATGTTCCATAAACCACAAAGCTCCTGAGACCAAAAGCAGCATGATGGATAATAACTTGTTTCTGAAAAAGACAAAGCCTAATGGATAGCACAGAGGCACAGGGGGTTAGAGAGAGGAGACAAGTGATCCATCTCAACTGCTACATTTTTCTGAGAAGACTTTCTTGAGGTACTTGTGTATATGTTTATAGGATGACGAAAGATAAGCACATGGAGAGATGCAGTTATCTGACAAAACATAAATAGTGTTCAATGGCAAAGGCAGAAACTGATATTTGTTGAGGAACAATACAGCTATGATTAATTTTGAAACGAATATAATTATTTCATAGAGCTTTTGATAAGTTGACAATGTTGTTGATGACTGTTTCTTCAATTTTATTGAATATAGGTTTTTCAATTTTACCCAAGTTCCTGAACATTCACTTAGTTCAGAGAAAATTAACTTCTATCAAAAGCAAAGACAATTTAAATGAAACACTTGTGAGAATTTTAGTTAAAAGACTCTTTACCATTAAAATAAAGAACCCGTTTAAATAAGTTTATAAAAAATAAAATCAAAGGATGCATAAACTCAATTGATCTAGTAATAAAAATGTAAAAATAGCACATTAAACACAGAAAAAATAGCCATTTGTTTTACGCTTTGCCAATTACGTAAAAAAATTGTAAAACTGTTTCTGGAAAAAAAATTCAAATTCAGTGGGAGCAAGTGCTGGACCCTTTTTGCCTCACAAGATATAGCTAAGAGCAAAAAGTCAGCCATTATTTTTCTCTTTCTTTCTGTTGGGGCTGGTGGTTTAGAACAGCATTGAGATTCGTAGAACAAGCTGTAAAGAGGTGTCATGAAATGGCTACACTTTACATTCTAGGCAACAACACCAACCTAAAAGCCCTTGAGTTCCAGATCTCACTAAGCAAAACGGGATTCTCATTTCTAAGCAGTCAACATTCTCATCTGACCAAAAAATGCATTATCACAGATAAAACTATGTGGGAGTGATACAGGGAACAAAAATATTATGCCAAAAATATTCAGCATTACATGTGTGCAACATCTGCCAGATTTCAAGTTATCCATGACCGTGTGTCTTAATCTTTTATTCTGAATTCAAAATATCAAGAAAATGCTTTGAAATGAGTGGTAAAGAAATCGTAGTATCTGTGGATCCCACCAAATATGTGGATAGAAATGGTTTGGCTATTTTTGTCTATTATGAAATAGAAGTAGAAAAATAAACATGGGCTGTAATTCAGTAAGTGAAGACCAGAGTAGAATGTAAAAGGGCATATGATTAAAGTTGCTTATTAACACACCAATGGAGTAGTGTATACTATATTGAAACCTAGACCCTTGGTGTATTAAGCAGCCATCCATACCCAAGTATGACAAAGATTGAATACAAGCACCTGAACTATGGATGATATGGTATTCATTAGCCAAATCATTACCAATAGGCTAAATTAAACGGTACAATAGCAAAATCAGTAACATCAAAACCGCACACTTCAGTAATCAGAATAAGAGAAAAGAAAATTTAAGTTAAGCAACGAAGAATGTAGCATAAAACTTGAATGCCAAAAACTCACTTAATGATTGCTCTGGAATGTTTCTTTGAGACTGCACAAGATGCTTTGGTTGATCAAGCGCACCATGTTGTTGAAGCAAGGGTCCAGAAGTTGGAACCCTTTGGTGCATCTCTTGTTGCATTGGATTTGCCTGCTGTTGCAAACCCAACTGTTGTTGCAGCTGACCTGGTTGTGATTGGATCTGCGGCATCATTTGCTGCTGGGGTGGCTGCAACTGTGACTGTTGAGCTTGTGTAGGCAACAAGTTAGCCACATTCTGCTGCATTTGTTGTTGTACTGTAACCTTAGACTGCTGTAACATATTAACCTGTTGCTGATTATTCTGCAAGCCAGAATTACCAGATTGAATTCCAACCATTTGTTGTTGCTGAAACCCAGAAAGATTAGTTGGAGGGCCTAACTGCTGCTGATGCATGTTGTGGAGGTTATTCTGCTGAGAAATTGACTGCTGCTGATGCATGTTGGGAAGGTTCTGCTGACCAATTGACTGCTGCTGTTGCAGGTTGGAAAGATTATTCTGCTGGCTCATCATCCTTTGTTGTTGCTGTTGCTGATGTTGCTGCTGCTGCTGCTGCTGTGTGTCAAGAATGTTATTCTGTTGCGCAATTAGCTGGTTTTGTTGCATGCTTGTAGCACTGGGCTGCTGCTGCTGCTGCTGCTGTGGAGGTAATATTTGGTGCTGTGGCAGCGATGTTTGCTGCTGATGAATAAGGGTAGACTGTTGAGGCTGTTGTAGCTGTTGTTGCCGAATAACAGATTGTGGTTGTTGCTGAAGCATGGATTGAGTTGATTGCTGAATAGATGACTGCTGATTTTGCTGAAGATTTGAAGAATTGGCCTGTTGCCTCTGCATAACAGACTGCTGAGAGGATTGCATCTGAGTTGGTTGCAATAAGTTCTGTTGTTGCTGTTGCTGGATCTGAGACTGCATAAGGGATTGTGGGGTATTTCCCTGCTGAAACTTTTGCTTGAAAATGTGTTGTTGCAACTGCTGATTGTAAAGATATTGCTGTGAACTCTGAGACTGCTGTTGTTCTTGAGGCACAACTGATTGTTGTCTTCCTTGAATTGATCTCTGGGTATTTGCAAACATATTGGAAGGAACTCCTTGCCCCATGGAATTTCCCACAGCATTTGGTGGTACATTAGATATGTTTTGCATGTTTTGCATATTGGGATTTTGGCCAACATTAGGCATTGTAGCCTGAGATACGCCAACAGGGGGAAGTGCAGATGTCAAGCTAGCAGAATTTGGCACTCCTGTTGACGTCATATTATTCTGGATATTTCGGGATAATAGCTGCTGTCGCACTTGAGATTGGTTGGTTACCATTGGCATAGGAAGTGGTTGACCCTGATTTTGCATTTGGGATTGCATGCTCTGAGGAGCTGTTAAAATTCATTCAAAACAAAAATATAGATATCATGTAACAGAATAAACCACAATATTTTTGTTTTTTGGGGGGGTGGGGGCGCCATTATGAAGAGAGAGAGAGAGAGAGAGACTATAAATTCAAATGCAACCAGATATCAGAAGTTAAAAGGAGACGAGGAAAAAGAAGTTGGAATCATAAAACCATTCAAAACAAGACCATCCGCATATAATTTGTTCTACATTATTGATTCACCTGGATCTTGGGAATTTTTGCTATTACTTGGAGCATTGGACTGAAGAGAATTGGCCATGGGATTCTGTGATTTTGTCTCCATTGTCAGCATCTTCAAAGAAATCTTCCTCAAGTAATCTGACTGGAGGAATACATAATTGAACCAAAGTTTAGAGCTGGGAACAGAATCTTGGAGAACTCATTATGCTAGTGCTAACTTAAACGGAAAACATGGTCAAGCCAGAACCAAGTAAATAAAATGCATCCATACCAATCAAGTAGATAAAGTGCATCGATACCAATCAAGAGAACACTGTGTAACAGAGATTTACCTGACTGGTTGCACCAGTGTAAGTTTTCTCCTCAAACCGTACGGCTATTTTCTTGAGTTCCTGCAGTCCTTCATCTCCAGAGAAAGGAAGATGCCTCTTCAAGGTTTCCATTCTATGCATGTGAAGTATGATACTGTTATTGCTTATTTAAAAGATAACAGCTTTTTCAACAAAACTTATGGTAAAACAAATCTAAGTAATAACCACGTACATTAGCATTATCCAGTAAACAGCAGAATTAGCAAATAATGTGAGATTAGGTAGTATTTTAACTCAAAACTCTGCCAATTTTCAAGATTTCATAACTCAAAACAAAAGGGGGGCAAAGAAACCAAAATTCCTTCGATTGAGTATTTAAAAGCTAAATAGCAAAAAATTACACAATGAAGTAAAATCATTTGTTACATCTTGTTTACAATCCTCTGCCTCGAATCAGCGGGTAGTTGAGTCCTCCAATCCCCGGTATCCATCCCGGGAGCTGCCGGAGCTTCACCGCCCATAATCTGACCCGGAACCTGCGGCTGACCCGGGTTCGGCCTCCAATTATTACTATCCATATTCCTTTTCTTTTACCTATTCAAGAACAGAATCAGGTTCAATTAACTGCAGTCAAGATTTCTCCTCTGACAACCAGGATAAAATCAAACATTTAAATTGCAAGAGGGCAAGAAAATAACAAATTGGTACCTGAAAGACTCGTGGTTAATTGTGCTAAGTTTTTTCCGGATTTCGAATTTGATTGTAATTGACCTGAGCAGGGAAATTATGGATTGCAGATAAACTTGAGTCTTCGGCAAAAACCCAACGACAAAAAAAAAGTATGTTATTTATTTATTTATTATTAATATTTATTATTAATAATTATTGTGTCGTGTTCATCTACACATTAAACTTTGGGTAATTTTTAGTCTACATCCTCGTACTTTCAACTTTGACATACTTTTGTCTTGATTCTTTATTTTCTGTTCTTTTGTCTCAATTCTTTCATTTATTCACACATTAGGTCCTTTCATTATATTTTCTCGTTGACCAAATGTTACTTGAGTCTTTGGCAAAAACCCAACCAAAAAAAGTATGTTATTAATTTATTTATTATTATTACTAGTGTAACTAAGTGCATTGCACGTACATTGATGATAAATAAAAATTTAATTGGCAAACAATAAAAAATCATTTGGATAAACTTAGCATATCATTTGAGAAAGCTATATAAGTAATGGGTTAGTTTCACAAATCGTTCCCAACCTATGGATTAAGCATCGGTTTCATCTCCAACCTTTTTTAAGGCACCTCACGGCCCCCAACTTTTGATAGATCGGAAGAGCACAAATCGTCCTTTTTTCCATTATTCCATAAAACTTTTAACAAAATAACATTTATATCCCTTAAATATTTTAAAATTTGTTTAAAAATAATTTTAAAAAAACACCCAACCCTATCTACCCCCACGCTCCCCCCCCCCAAGATTGGCCGTCGGAAATACTACCATTATGGTGGCCGGCCATTCCACCGCCAGAATGGCAGCATTCTGGAGGCAAATGGGGGGATTCTCCTCCCCCTTTACTGCTACCATTTTTGGCAACACTTTGCTGCCAAAACCGATAGTATTGGCCACCGGCTGCCATGCCAAAAGGGGAGGGAGTCTCCCTCCATTTTGTATAAAAAATGGGGAGGAGACTCCTCCCCATTTGTGGTACCATTTCTGGTAGCACTTTGGTTGCTGGAAATGGCAGAATTGGCCACTGTTTCTGGAGGCCACCCTTTTTGCCTCTGGAATGCTGCCGGCAGCAAAAATGGTAGCATTTCTGGCGGCCAATCTTGGAGAGAGGGGGTGGGTGGGAGTGGGTTAGGTGTTTTCTTTTTTTATTATTATTTTTAATCTTTTCTTTAAAAAATTTTAAAAAGTTTAAGAGGTATAATCGTCATTTTGTTAAAAGTTTTATGAAATAGTGGAGAAAAGGATGATTTGTGTGTATTTATCAAAGGTTGGAGTTGTGAGGTGTCTTAAAAAAAAATTGGAAACGAAACTGATTTTTAACCCAAAAGTTGAGACGATTTTTAAAATTAACCCATAAGTAAATTGTCGATCCAAAGTCAACTTGCACAAACAAAAGGCATGACACATAAGACCTCCATGGTCTATCAATACATGAACAGGCTCAACATTTCTTTGATATTTTGCAAACGATCCTATATTGTTAAGAACTTCAGTGTCAAAAATAAATTTCTACATCTCTCTTTATTCGAGTAGTTTTAAGCTGAAAAGTTTCTATATAGTAACATATAATACTTTATACCAGAATACTTTCTAAATCGATACTGAGCCTTTTCTGTTTCTAGCTACAACATACGAACTGTGCAATTTTTCACTATCACAGTCCGCAATTTGTTTATGTGAATTCACAATTGCTAAAGCAATATTTCTGCTAATCTCAGTTCAAAATACCTATTCACCAAAATATTGAAATTTTAACATTTTGCTTAGAGTTATCTCAAATTCTACTGTTTCCTTTTCTGTACATACTTCATTCTTAGACACTAATAGCTAGTGTATATCAAACAACAAAATACTTTAATTTAAAAAACCATATATAGATAGAACTTTTTGCACTTGGGTTTAAACTGAAAGAACTATATGTGTTTAATTTCAAAAGCATTAAGTTTTTCCATAACTTTCACTCATTAAAATTGATATTCCTCCCCAAAAAAAAAATTTCCTAAAGTTTTTCTTGCATGTTTGTCTTCTTTTACTGCTAATTAAAAGTTCATTGGTGTAACAATTTTGTTTAAATCAAAGCAATGATGTGAAAAGTACAACATAAAAATAGCTCAATTCGTACAAATTAATGCTTCTGAAAAGAAAAAAAAAACATATAAACACTGAAACCAAAATAAATAACCCAAACAAAAGACAAAAGAAGAGAAGATACTCACTGGAAGATTGTATCTAATTCTTTCAATCTGGACCAACAATCTGAGCTTTCACTATGCTCCCAAAAAAAAAAAAAACTCTGGGGTTACAGAATTTGGTAGAAATTGGGACGTTGAAGGCACTGCAAGTCAGAATCAAAGTCCACTATTTGGGTTTCAACAGGGTGCAAACAACGATGGATTGGAATTTCATTGCCACAGCGTACCCTAGGGTTTTTTGCTTTGGATGATTCTAGGAAGAGAAGAATACGATGTAAATGGCCTATGGCCAGAGGAAAGGCAATTTGGGAATTTGAAGAAATCATCGTCCTAGAGTACATTGTACTATAAATGCTGCACCACAATGCCTTATATATGGGTTCTAATGATTGTGAAGAGAAGTCGAAAAGAAACATAAAAGGGGTGAGGGAAATGTCAAATTGCAGCCAAAATGAATAGAATGGGAGAGCAAATGTGGCCAATGAAAAAATTGTCGTCCAATGGTACCTTTTGCTTTAAATGTTGTACAACAACCGTGGCAATTTAGTCAAGCGATGTAACAATTTTGTTTAAATCAGAGCAGTTTTGTGAAATTTACAACATAAAAATGGCGCAATTCGTACAAATTAATGCTCCTAAAAAAGGAGATCGGATTTTACAAGCACTGAAACCAAAATAAATAACACAAGGAAAAAGACAAAAGAAGAGAAGATCCTTAGTGGAAGATTGTATCTAATTCTTTCCATCTGAACCAACAATCTGAGCATTCATTATGCTTCCAAAAAAAACTCGGGTTATAGAATTTTGGTAGAAATTGGGACGGTAAGGGCACTGCAAGTCAGAATCAAAGTCCATTATTTGGGTTTCAATCTGGCACAAGCGATGGTGGATTGGAATTTCGTTGCCACAGCATACCCTATGGTCTTTTGCTTTGGACGATTCAAGGAAGAGAAGAATACAATGTGAATGGCATGTGGTCAGAGGAAAGGCAATTTGGGAATTTAAAGAAATTGTTGTCCTGGAGTACCTTGTGCTATAAATGATGCACCACAATGCCTTATATATGGGTTCTAATGACTTTGAAGCGAAATCAGAAAGGACCACAATGGGGGTGGGAGAAATTTCAAATTGCAGCCAAAATGGATAGAATGGGAGAGCAAATGTGGAAAATGAAAAATTTGTCGTCTAATGGTACATTTTTGCTTTAAATGTTGTACAACAACTGTGGCAATTTTTTTTAAGCGGTTTAACAAATTCTGTTTAAATCGGAGCAGTTTTGTGAAAATTACAACATAAAAATGGCTCAATTCGTACAAATTAATTTTCTCAAAAAAGGAAAAACATTATACAAACACTGAAACCAAAATAAATAAGAGAAGATACAAAAAAAGAGAAGATACTCACTGGAAGACTGTATCTAATTCTTTTAATATGAACCAACAACCTGAGCTTTTAAATATGCTCCCAAAAAAAAACTCTCAGGTTATAGAATTTGGTAGAAATTGGGACGGTGGGGGCACTGCAAGTCATAATCAAAGCTCACTATTTGGGTTTCAACTTGGCGTAAATGATGGTGGACTGGAATTTTGTTGCCACAATGTACCCTAGGGCTTTTTACTTTGGGTGATTCTAGGAAGAGAACAGTATGATGTGAATGGCCAGTGGTCCGAGGAAAGGCAATTTGGGAATTTAAAGAAATCGTTGTCCTGATGTACTTTGTGCTATAAATGCTACACAATAATGCCATATATATGAGTTCTAATGATTGTAAAGAGAAATCGAAAGGGATCACGAAGGGGGTGAGGGGAATGTCAAATTGCAGCCAAAACGGATGGAACGGGTGGGCAAATGTCGAAAATGAAAAATTTGTCGTCCCGTGGTATGTTTTGCTTCAAATGTTGTACAACAATCGTGGCAATTTTGTTAAGCTCTGTAGCAATTTTTTTAAAATCAGAGTAGTTATGATAAAATTACAACAAAAATGGCTCAATTTATACAAATTAATGCTCCTAAAAATGAAAAAAATATACAAACATTGAAACAAAAATAAATAACACAAAGAAAAGACAATAGAAGAGAAGATATTCACTAGAACAGTGTATCTAATTCTTTCAATCAGAACCATCAATCTGAGCTTCCACAAAAAAAAAAAAAAACTCTCGGGTTAAAGAATTTGATAAAAATTGGGACGGTGAGGGCACTGCAAGTTAGAATCGAAGTCCATTTTTTAGGTTTCAACCTGGCGTGAATGACGGTGGACTGGAATTTCATTGCCATAGCGTACCCTAGGGTTTTTTGCTTTGGATGATTCTTAGAAGAGAAGAGTACGCTGTTAATGGCCTGTGGTCAGAGGAAAGGCAATTTAGGAGTTTAAAGAGATCGTTATCCTGGAGTACCTTGTGCTATAAATGCTGCACCACAATGCCTTATATATGAGTTCTAATGATTGTGAATAGAAATCAGAAAGAAGCACAAAGGGGATGAGGGGAATGTCAAATTGCAGCCAAAATGGATAGAATGGGAGAGCAAATTAATGTGGAAAATGAAAAATTTTGTTGTCCAATAGAACCTTTTGCTTTAAATTTTGTACAACAACTGTGGCAATTTTGTTAAATGGTGTAACAATTTTGTTTAAATTAGAGCAATTATGTCAAAATTACAACATGAAAATGGCTCAATTCTTCAAATCAATGCTCCCAAAAAAGGAAAAAAATCATAGCCACACCAGAACTGAAATAAATAACACAAAGAAAAGAAAAAATAAGAGAAGATACTCACTGGAAGATTGTATCTTATCTTTCAATCTGAACCAACAATCGTAGATTTCACTATGCGCCAAAAAAAAAAATCTCGAGTTACAGAATTTGGTAGAAATTAGGACAGTAAGGGCAATGAAAGTAAGAATTGAAGTCCACTATTTGGGTTTCAACCAGACACAAATGATGCCGGATTGGAATTTTGTTGCCATAGTGTTCCCAGGGGCTTTTTGCCTTGGATGATTCTAGGAAGAGAAGAACACGATGTGAATGGCCTGTTGTCAGAGGAAAGACAATTTTGGAATTTAAAAAATTCGGTGTTCTAGAATACCTTGTGCTATAAATGCTACAACACAATGCCTTATATATAGGTTCTAATGATTGCGAAGAGAAATCAGAAATGAGCACAAAGGGGTGAGGGGAATGACAAATTACAGCATAAATGGATAGAATGGGAGAGCAAATATGGAAAATGAAAAATTTTGTTGTCCAATGGTACCTTTTGCTTTAAATATTGTACAACAACTATGGAAATTTTGTTAAACAGTGTAACAATTTTGTTTAGATCAAAGCAGTTATGTAAAGATTACGACATAAAAAATGGCTCAATTTGTGCAAATTAATGCTCTCGAAAAAGGATAAAAATCATAGAAACACCAAAAATAACACAAAGAAAAGGTAAAAGAAGAGAAGATACTCACTAGAAAATTGCCTCTAATTTCTTCAATTTGAACCAACAATCTGAGTAAGCACTATGCTCCCTAAAAAAATAAAACTCTCGGGTTATAGAATATGGTAGAAAACTGGGAGGGTGAGGGCGCAGCAAGTCAGAATTGAAGTCCACTATTTGGGTTTCAACCCGACGCAAATGATACCAGATTGGAATTTTGTTGCCACAATGTTCCCAGGGGTTTTTTTTCCTTGGATGATTCTATGAAGGGAAGAACACGATGTGAATGGCTTGTGATCAGAGGAAAGGTAGTTTGGAAATTTAAAGAAATTGTCGTCTTGGAGTACGTTGTACTATAAATGCTCTACCACAATACCTTATATATGGGTTCTAATGATTGTGAAGAGTAATCGGAATGGAGCACGAAGGGAGTGAGGGGGATGTCAAATTGAAGCCAAAATGGATAGAATGAGAGAGCAAATGTAGAAAATGAAAAATTTGTCTTCCAATGGTACCTTTTACTTTAAATGTTGTACAACAACTGTGGCAGTTTTGTTAAGCATTGTGACAACTTTGTTTAAGTTAGAGAAGTTATGTGAAAATTTTAGCATAAAAATGGCTCAATTCGTACAAATTAATGCTCCCGAAAAAGGAAAAAAAGCATACAAACACCGAAACCAAAATAAATAGCACCAAGAAAAGATAAAAGAAGAGAAGATACTCACTGGAAGATTGTATCTAATTCTTTCAATTTGAACTAACAATCTGAGCTTTCCTTGTGCTTCTAACAAAAAAAATTAAAAAAAAAAACTTGGGTTACAGAATTTAGTAGAAATTGGGATGGTGATGACACTGCAAGTCAGAATCAAAGTCGACTATTAAGGGTTCAACATGGCGCAAACGACGGCGGATTGGAATGTCATTGCAACAGTGTACCCAAGGATTTTTTTGCTTTGGATGATTCTAAGAAGAAAAGAATACGATGTGAATGGCCTCTGGTAAGAGGAAAGACAATTTGGGAATTTCAAGAAATCATCGTCATGGAGTACCTTGTGCTATAAATGCTACAACACAATGATTTGATTGTGAAGAGAAATCGGAAATGAGCAAAAAGGAGTGAGGGAAATGTCAAATTATTGCCAAAACGGATAGAATGGGAGAGCAGATGTGGAAAATGAAAAATTTGTCGTCTAATGATACCTTTTGCTTTAAATGTTGTGCAACAACGGCAGCAATTTTGTTAAATAGGGTGACAATTTTGTTTAAATTAGCGCAATTATATGAGAATTATAATATAAAAATGGCTCAATTCATGCAAATTTATGCTCCCGAAAAGGGAAAAAAATCATAGAAACACCAAAACCAAAATAAATAACACAAATAAAAGACAAAAGAAGAGAAGATACTCACTAGAAGATTGTATCTAATTCTTTCAATCTAAACCAACAATATGAGCTTTCACTATGCTCCAAAAAAAAAAAACTCTCAGGTAACAGAATTTGGTAGAAATTAGGACTGTAAGGGCACTGCAAGTCAAAATTGAAGTTCACAATTTGGGTTTCAACCTTGCACAAACGATGATGGATTGGAATTTTGTTGATTGTGAAGTGAAATTGGAAAGGAGCACGAAGGGGCGAGGGGAATGTCAAATTGCAGCCAAAATGGATAGAATGGAAGAGTAGATGTGGAAAATGAAAAATTTATAGTCCATGGTAACTTTTGCTTTAAATGTTGTACAACAGCTGTGACAATTTTGTTAAGCGGTGTAGCAATTTAGTTTAAATCAAAGCAGTTTTGTGAAAATTACAACATAAAAATGGCTCAATTCGTGCAAATTAACGTTCCCGAAAAAGGAAAAAAATCATAGAAACACTAAAACCAAAGTAAATAAAACCAATAAAAGACAAAAGAAGAGAAGATACTAAAAGATTGTATCTAATTCTTTAAATCTGAACCAACAATATAAGCTTTCACTATGCTCCAAAAAAAAAAAAATATGTTGAGTTACAGAATTTAGTAGAAATTGGGACGGTAAGGGCACTGTAGGTCAGAATCAAAGTTCATTATTTGGGTTTCAACATGGCGCAAATGATAGTGGATTGGAATTTCATTACCACAGCGTATCCTATGGTTTTTTATTTGGATGATTCTAAGAGGAGAAGAATACGATGTGAATGGCCAGTGGTCTGAGGAAAAGCAATTTGGGAATCTAAAGAAATCATCGTCCTAGAGTACGTTGTGCTATAAATGCTGCACCACAATGCCTTATATATGGGTTCTGATGATTGTGAAGAAAAATCGAAAAGAAGCACGAAGGGGTAAGGGGAATGTCAAATTGCAGCCAAAATGGATAGAATGGGAGAACAAATGTGGAAAATGAAAAATTTGTTGTCCAATGGTACCTTTTACTTTAAATGTTGTACAACAACCTTGGCAATTTTTTAAGCGGTATCACAATTTTGTTTAAATCAGAGCAATTATGTGAAAATTACAGCATAAAAATGGTTCAATTCTTACAAACTAATGCTTCTAGAAAAGAAGACAAATTATACAAATACCGAAAACAAAATAAATAACACAAAGAAAAGACAAAAGAAGAGAAGATACACACCTGAAGATTGTATCTTATTTTCTCAATCTGAACTAACAATATTCAATTTCACTATGCTCCCAAAAAAAAAAACTCTCGGGTTATAGAATTTGGTAGAAATTGGGATGGTGAGGGCACTGCAAGTCAGAATGGAAGTCCACTATTTGGGTTTCAACCTGGCGTAACCAACGGTGGATTCGAATTTTTCGTTGGCACAACGTATTTTGCTTTGGATGATTCTAGGAAGAGAAGAATACGATGTGAATTACCTGTGGTCCGAGGAAAGGCAATTTGGGAATTTAAATAAATCGTCATCTTGGAGTACCTTGTGCTATAAATACTGCCCCACAATGCCTTATATATGGGTTCTAATGATTGTGAAGAGAAATCAGAAAGGAACACGAAGAGGGTAAGAGGAATGTCGAATTGCAGCCAAAATGGATAGAAGGGGAGGGCAATGTGGAAAATGAAAAATTTGTCATCCAATGGTGCCTTTTGCTTTAAATGTTGTACACAACTGTCACAATTTTGTTTAGCAGCTTATATATAGTTAGGATTAGGATTAGGATTAGGACTTATAATTATTGTATCGTGTACATCTTCACTATAAATTTAGGGTAATTTTCAATCTACATCCTCATACTTTCAACTTTGACACAATTTTGTCCTGATTCTTTATTTTTATGTTTTTTTGTCCTATTCTCTCACTTATTCACACACTACGTCCCTTCAATCTATTTTCTCATTAACCAAATTTAAAAGCACCAAAGTGAAGGGCAAATTGGGCATAATCTTTTAGAAAACTCTATTTTCTAATGCACTACATTTTATTGTAAGTTGTATATAGGATTAATTTCACATATCATCCCCAACCTTTAGGATTAGTGTCGGCTGGGTTCCTAACTTTTTTTTTTCATCTCATTAGGTCCTCAAATTTTCATTAATTTGCACATATAGTTCCTTTTGAAGGTTTTCGTCAATTTCACAGTCCTCAACCATATATAAATGGCAAGTCCATATTTAATGTCACCTTAAGTAAAAATTGCCTATACATGCAAGATTAGGGCATAACCATGAAAACTAAATGCATCGTTGTGTCAACGCCGCAATTCCAAAACAAAAAGAATTAAGGGTTAATTTCACATATCATATCCAATCTTTAGGGATAGTATCGGTTGGGCCCCCAACCTTTGTTTTCAAACCGCTAGATTTCCAACCTTTCATTAATTCGCATATATGATATTTTTTTTACAGTTCAGTCAAATTTTCCATTAAATCCTCGATCAAATTATCATTATGCCCTTTATCTTCTAAACTAAAAAACAAAAAGTTTTAAAATATAAAAAATAATATAAAAATTTTTTCTTTAGAAAAAAAGGGGCTGCCTCTTTGCTGTCAGAAATAGCGGCAAAACTAGAAGTGATTAATAACCATTGTAAGCATTGGTGCATAAAATGGAATGATATAGCACTTATTATTATCATGCATTTAGGTTGTAGGATGAGCAAAGTACCGCTCTCTTCAAGAATACTAGGGAATTCTTGGCAAGCGCTGTAGAAGGGGTTATGATGATATAAGGAGTTCGTGATAAGCTATTGGTAGTGAAGCAGGAATGTAACATGCCGCAAAAGTTTAAGAAGGAATTAACAAAATGTTAATATTTTGATAATGATAATAATGGGGAATTACTTGAACTTTCAAGGTTATGATTCAATTGAACACCAAGAAGTAAAATGTGACAATATAATCATATTGAATTGTTACAAGATTCGTCAAGAGCCAAAGATAGGAGAATTAATTGAATTGCATCCACGGTGAAGTTACAAGATTGTCAAGAATTAAAATATAGCAACGTGAAGGTATTAAATTGCAAAACTACAAGGTTTGCCACCCAGAAGGATGCCAAGAATTAGAATATAGTTATCGACAATGCGAATGCTATTTTGATAATGATTGAATAACCGCTTGAAATGCTACAAATTGTTACTCAAATAAATGCCACGAATTAGAAGATAGTTATTGACAATATGATCAATATTTTGACAATGAATTAGAAAGTGATTATTTATGATATGATTGATGTTTTGACAGTGAAGTTGGATAACCACGTGAGTTGTATCAACTATGTTATAAGACTCAAAGATTGTCATTCGAATGATGCTTAAGAAACAAGAACATGGTTATTGGTTAGCATGACTTGAAGTTTAACCACCTAATTGTAAAATCACGTTAAGTGAAAGGACTCAAGGAACATGAATCAAAATATCATGACTTAATTATAAGACAATACAAAGTATAAGGACTTTCCAAGCAATAAACGAGCGAACCTCATTTGGCAACATCACCCCTGGACATATATGGTGCCACGTCGCCCCACGTATCGCGTTGTGATTGGCGGAACTCAAAGATTTATTAAAAACAGCTAGATCAAAACAACTATAAATAGAGGCCATGAATGAAGATTTCACAAAAACTCCCAAAAGATCTTTGCCTTCACTCCCGTTGGCTATTCTCAACACTACCCCAAGATACCTGCCTATTTTCCTTGTTTCTTATTGGCTTCAAGATCTTCACTTAGGAAATTCGTTCATAAGGGAGAAGGGTGATAGAATACCAAGCAAAATCTACTAAAATATCACCGTTACACTTTAAAAAGACCCCTCGTCATATATAAGAACTCCAACTTGAAACACCACTTTGATTAACGAATATGAAGTTTTTGAGGACATTTGTCAATAACTCAAAAGAGTCTTTGGGGAAATCAGGTTAAAGAGGTTAGTAACTAATACTTTAATTCCCTTTTTACATTCATGAAGTTTTGATACGATAAGCATAAATTTGATTGAAGTTTCCCATAAGACAAATATGTGATTTGATACATTGAAAAGAAGGATTGATTTATTTGTATTTGAATAACTAGTTGATGCTCTACCCGTTTCGGCTTTGCTTTGCTTTGTTGCCATACTAGGAGTCATTTAATGATACCGAGATGGGCGACGATTAGTATAGAATCTGCTTTATATTTGTATTTATTTTTGGAAATTCTGGTAGGGATCAATCGGGATTTGAATGTGGATCCACTTAAATATACATGGCCATGATTAGATTGATATTGAATGATATGAATCTTACGTACGCTGCGGGTAGTAGTTTAATTAGCGATAGGACCCTCTTGTGCAACGAAAAGCTTTGTACATTCAATAGTTTTCTTGAAAATAAATCTTTTGAATGAAGGGTGAATCAAAGAGTTTTATTACTCACTGAGTATTTTGTCCTCACTCCCTTTTTCTACAATTTTTATAGATTATTGAGGATGTGATATTTGAAAAGCAAGGCAAGCCATCAGTCGGAGCATACTCTCGAACGGGAGTAGAGTTTTGTATGTAGAGGAAACCTATCTTTGAAGCTACTATGAATGCAATTATGAACTTAATACATTTTGTATTAATAAGTATGCCCACATCTCTATAATATATATTTTTACGCCTTATAATATATATGATGGAATGAATGGTTAGTCTTTGTAATGATTTGAAGCTTACTTTTCAAAGTAAAAGCTTTCTAACGATTTGGCTTCCTTTGAGAATTAATGAGATATACCTATTAATATAACTTATTGTATTCATTACCTTTTTATTGAAAAACTAGTTTTGATGATTCTTTAAAATTTAACTTGTTAGTTTAAGTGATTAGCCTTATAGAATGTTGAATCATCTAAGGCTAGAGCAATTTGTTCATTTTGTACATCCCATCCCCACTATTTGCAAAAGCTTCCGCTATCAAATTTATTAACTGACATAAGATATTCAAGAATATTGAATATTAGCGGGGGTGTGACAAGGAAAGTCACACATTGCATTAGTAAGAGTCCAAATAAATGATGATATATTTGGAGAAGAAAAGGAAGCTTGTTATCAAAGTCTATAAATAGCTTATCCTAGGAAAGAAAGGGCTCATCATTTTTTTATAACCACTCAGCCAACTTTCAAATGTTTCTCTTTCTACACTCACACTTGTATATGAATACATTCTCATTTGCTAACTCAAGATACTTAGATCAATACTAATTTTTCATCCTTGCATTGCACAGGAAAAAAATGCTTAAAAGAGATTAAAACATATTGACTGAAACTTTCCAACATTAGAATAACCAATTGAACTTGATTAGCACAATCCATAAGCATAGTTGCATCACATCATTAGACAATGGTTTAAGTTTTGAACTTTTCATATCTCTTTCTTGATGAAGACATTTCATCTGAGCAAAACACATCGTTATCTAGTAGTTTCATTATTGTCATCATTACTATTAGCTGAGGTTCTCTAATAAAAACAACTAATTGCTCGCCCACTATCATATTGCTCTGGCAAATCTGCAATCAAATTGAATCTAGGTGAGATTGAATATTCTAGAAAATTGCTCAAAGAAAGTAGAAGCAGAAAGGTTTAAATAGATGTTCCAATGCGCCTATTGGCCCCATAAAAGACATGACTAACAAACATACCTAAAATACAAATGTTGGCTCGAAATAAAATGGAAGAAAATGCAATTAAACAAAGCAAATGGATTCAAACACTCAAAATTCATTATTAGTAGTAGCGTTCATCTTGTCGAGCTACCCTAAAAACACATATTTTGGGCAGAAAATAGACACTGTATTTGAAAGTTATGAAAATAAATAGACGCTGAGACTACTAGGAAGGAAAATGAATAAAAATAAATGAAAAGACAATTTGGTAGAACTAAAAAAGGAATTAATAAGGTATTAAAAAAGAATTAATAAATAAATAAATAAATAAATAATAATGATATATCAACAATAGCATAAGCAGTTTTGGCAAGAAATTTTTGGTTAACCACTTAACTCCTTTTATATAATGTATATACTTTTATATAAAATATATATATATATAGATGGATGCCAAAAATTGGGAAAACAAGAAAAAGGAAAGGAAAAATTGTTTGAAAAGAAAAAGATGGTAGTAGATCTTCAACCTAAGCTACGCATCTGAAGATAGATGCTTTAAGAAAATATTTCTTGCATATGAAAACAATAGCTTACCTTATGGTTTGGCACAGGTGACAAAGGCTTGAGCTTTAAAGTTTAGTTTTACATTACCTTTTCCCATTTCAATTGACTTTCCAAGCATAGAAAGAGAGGAATAAGAGAGAGAGAGTGAGAGAGAGAGAGAGAGAGAGAGAGATTGGCCGAATGGGTGTGTTCCAGAGAAATTAAGATTTAGAGAGAGAATGTTAGGTAGGATGAGGTGGTGTGGGGGATCATGCAATAGTCACCATTAGAGCATCTTCAACGCACAAAAATGTACCGGATATGAAAGATATAGACACATAATTTCAATTTTTTTCTGTCTTTCTTTTCTTCCTTACATTTTTTTATCTTTATTTTCTATTTTTCCAACACAATACCCATAATGATGTCTACATCTAGACATTGTGAAGGTAATAAAGAGAAGAAAAGGTAAGAAAAAAGAGAACGGTGTGAGGAAAATTAAAGTTACACATTTATCTCTCTCCCATATGCACATTCTGCACATTTGAAAGGCTCTTATTGATTGCTAGTAGTCTTTAATAAAATTGTTCAAAGAGAACAAGGCAATATAAATGGCTTGCTTTTCCTAGGTTAAAAAGTTTTTCATTGATTTTACATTTTCAAAATTTAAAACTGTGTAAAACTGTAGTGTAAGTGTTGGAAATAAGCTAAAAGCCAAGCATAAATCTTTTCAGGATCATAGGCCAAAAGGGAAAATAGCTTAATCAACAAGGATATATCTGGTACTCAAAGGAAAATTTTGAAAGATGGTAATACTAAGTAATTACACCTACTTTTCTATTAGGTCAAGACCAGATAATTAGTTTTTCAATAGAAGATACTATCTCTGTGTTAATTGTTTATCTGGAAATTCAACGCTAAGAACGCCGATTGTATTAGTGTTTTGTTGAAGCCGAGATGACACATCTGAGCCGACCTGCCGAACTGGATCATGTGAGCGTCCAATAGGGAGCTAGCGCCGATCCTTTATGTGGGTCCTACCAAACTGACCTGTATAGGCCACTACAGTTTATGGTGGGCCCTCAATTCTCTCTATGAAACAAATGATCACGAGGACAAGTGTTAGATTCTCATTTATGGCTTGCTAGATAGCAGCAGTGTGATGTCATTGAGAACTATAAACATGCTTGAGGTTGTACATAAATGTAAGAAAAAATAATCCTTTGAGGTCTTCAAATATAATCCTAACTGGAATACTAAGTCTTATTTGAATCACTTAATTTCGAATTGGACTATCTTGTTCTCATTTGTTCTCCTATATCAGATTGTTGTTGACAGAGATTGTGTCGATATCAACCATCAACAATTTGGCTCTAGAAAGAGGGTCCTTTGCTGGCCATAGTCACAAACTTTCAAATGGGTAAGACTTTACCTTCACAAGTTCTAGGTCTCTTGGACCACTCAATAGAGTCACGTATAATTGATCCTAGTGCTCCAATTATAGTTGAACCAGTCCGGACTGAAGCGATTGGTCCCATGGTGGCCGCACCATCAGCCATACCTGTTACTGAAGAGGAGATCCTCAAGACAATCGACTATGTGCAACAGCAACTTGAAGCAGTTAGAAACACCCTCTAGACAAGCAGGAAGGAGCCGTTGACCAAGGCGAGACCAACCCTCCTCTGTCACAAAGGAAACAGTTAGAAATGGAAAACATGACACAGTAGTTCGAAGACCTAGAGAGGTGACAAAGGGCGACCCTAGTTGAGCTAGATAGAAGAAGAACTACTATAAAAAGCTTTGCTGAAAATCAGGATTCCCCTTGGTCGGTCGCCATTTTATCAGCTCTGATGTAAAAAATTAAATTACCCCAGATCTTGCACTGCAATGGTGAAACTGATCTGAGTACACACCGAGGTAGGTTAGTAGCTATGATGGAATTACAAGACCCCTATAAGGCAAGGAAATTCAGAAAGCTATCAGCCCGGTACGTTTTGATTGATAATGTTATGTATAAAAAAGGATTTTTACTTCATTTGCTATGATGGTTGAGCCCAGAGGAGGTCGGGCGGGTATTATCTGATGTTCACCAAGGAATCTATAGCCACCATAATGGTGGATAAGGTTTGGCATATAAAGTTAGCAGGCAAGGCTATTTTTGACCAACCTTGAAAAATGACGTCATCACATTTGCACGAAGTTGTGAGAAATGTCAAAAATTTGCCAAAATCCTTCAAAACCTTCTTGAAGATCTCACCTCAATTGTAGCTCCATGGCCTGTAGCTAAATGGAGAGTAGACCTGATTTGTCCTTTCCTAACTAGAAAAGATGGGGTAAAGCATGGCACAATGGTGATGGACTATTTTATGAAATAGGTAAAAGTCAAGCCGTTAGCCACACTAACTGAGAAGAAGATCACAGACTTTATTTGGAAGTTGATTATCTATCGATTCGGCTGCCCACATTCTATTGTGATAGACAATGGTAGGCAGTTTGACAATGAAATTTTCCAGGCATTTTACGGGAAGTAAAAAATCTAGAAACATTTATCTTCATCCAATCATATTAATCAAATGACCAAGTGGAGACAGTGAATAAAATTATTAAACACGTGTTGAAAACTAGGATGGATTAGCCAAAAGAAGCGTGGGCTGAACAACACTCAGTTGTGTTGTGGTCATATCGAACCACAATGAGAGCCCTAATTGGAGAGACGCCATTCTCAATGTCCTTTGGAACTAAAGCAATGATCCCGATTGAGATGGATATTCTTACGTACTGAACAGCCATTATGATGAGGTTAGGAATGATCAGTTGTTGCTCCTTAACCTAGATTTGTTGGAGGAGAAGATATTTGATGTTGAGTAGAAAAATACCATATACAAGCAACATGTAGCTCGATACTATAACTCTAATGTAAGGTGGATGAAGTTTCAACCTGGAGAGTTGGTGTTAAAGAGGGTTTTCCATAATACGAAGGAAATGAATTCCGACTTGTTTAGGTCAAACTGGGAAGTTCTGTATAGAATAGTAAAGGTCCTACCCGACGAAGCCTATAAACTTGAAATCATTGTTGGGAAATTGTTGCCACATTGCTGGAATGACGAATACCTGAAGCATTACTGCCAGTGAGGGTACTTAACTGAGCTAAATACTTGGCTTGTCACTTATATAATTGTAAAGAACTTTTGTAAAATTCACTTGTAAAGCTCAGATTCATTTTTGAAGGATTCTAGACCATCTTTTGAATGAACAACTCTATTAAATATTAGATGACTTCACACACATCGCCATTAAATCTACCATTCAAGATGCTATAGTTAGTAGGGCATTTAAACGAAAAACCTGGTCCAAATGTTCTTAAGGGGATACAAAAAGACATGCATATCACAAAATACCTAGACCGGATGTCCTTAAAGGGGCACAAAAGGATGGGCACTAAGCAAAAGACTTAATCTGGATATCCCAAATAGGGTACAAAAGGGTAGGCATGTAAGGCAGACCGAGCCAATTCTAAGCTGGATTGGTTGATTCAGCAAAAAAAAAAAAAAAAAGAAAAAGAAAAATGATGAATGAATGAAATGTTGAATGAAAAATGAAATGAAATTAGCTGGATGGCTTCTGTTTGATTCATTCGCGGTATTAAAAACTTCCCACCTGGGCGATAACCTAGTTAAGCAATTGAACTAGCTCGTTCAGCTAAAGGACCAGCTGAATAGCCTACAATATGTAAACTAGGTTGGGTCAATGCTGGCTCGGTCACAAATCCTTCGTGCTGAAAAGATATCATCTTAGGAGTGTTAATGATTTCAAAATGGCCAACTGTTGAGGTTATTGAGATGGGTGAAAGCTGGAACAGCCTCCAATTGCTTAGTTCTTTGTGATATGGAAAGAGCTGAATAACTTAAACTAATTTGCTAAAGAAAATATGAACTGATAGCTAAACAAACAGGATGAATAACTTTACATTTTCTCACAAACTAGGATAAAACCAATTAGTTCGAATCAAAATAACCCCAACTGGGTAGAAGTAATAGTACAGTTGATACTAGAGATGGGAAAAATAAAAAATTAAGTAGCTAAGTACTCGGCATTAGTAGGTGGTAGCCAACCAACCGGTTGATTCTCCTCTATAGTCACCTAAAGTTCAACTGAAAACTCCTCCGCCGTCTCATCCACACCGGTTGTTTCATCTCATTTGTAATTCTCAAATTCAGTGTGGAGGAAGCCTGCATCCCACTGTGGTTTTTGCTTCTGAATGACTTGGATAAGTTTAGAATATGAGAAGCCGTACGTCTTCTCTAGTAACTCTACCAGCTCAATGGCTTTGAAGTTCTATACCAATTGAACTTTGATAGTTTTCAGGTCAGCCCCAGTCCTCTTCTCTGCCTCAAGACGGGCTATGAGCTCCATCCTAATATACTTCTCTAGCTCTTTTTTTGGCTAGCTTGGCCTACAGCTTAGTGATAAGTTTTTGGAACTTTCTGACATTCTGTTCGGCCATTTCTCTCTTCTTCTCCTTGAAGCTTAGCATGTGCTTTAGCTTTTCTACCCATTTCTGCGGAGCCTTCTAGTCAACCACAACTCTTTTGGCCTCAGAAATTCCTTTGCAGATGTAGTTCAACATTCTCTATTTAAACACTAAGGCCAATGTGGCGGTCTTCTATTCTAAACTCCTTGGTGTAACCTTCTTCCTCCTTTGTCCAAGCCCAAGTCGGGATCTCTATTACGTCCTGGGTGCCAAGAGGGAGAAAGGAGTGCAGGTCGGGTATCTAGTGGCCGAAGCGAAAGTATTTAAGCATAACTGAGGTCTTTTCCCTTTCTATTCTTCTAAGACCCTGTACCTTTCGGGGTCATCTTTTAGGAATGAAAGCTTCTCATTGCCAACGGATGGAGCCGGCTGGGAGCTGGATGCTCTAGGTATGATAGTACTTTACTGAACTTGAGAGGACAGCCTCAGAGTCTCTAAAGTCTTCCTCTTCTAAGCAACTAGGGCATCTGAGCCAGAATCTAGATCAAAGATCCTTTTCGTTAGCCCCATGCCTTAGCCGGGGTCAATAGGAGGTCTTTTAAGCAGTTTAGCTTGGCTGGAAATGAGCCGAGCTAGGATGTCAGAGTTTCTTCGTACTATCAGAATTGATCACTTTTTGTTTTTTGGTTAAAGCTGGCCAAAATAGGAAAACAATTAGATAGGAAATCTATCAAAGAACATACGCCAGATGGGAATAGACTTACCAAGTGGGATATAAAGGAAAATCGTGTCAGTACGAACTTATGTGAGGCAAGCTTGGTACAAGTTTTCTTCAGTAATAATTTTTATAGCTGTGCGACCACGCTAGTTAGTCTTCTAAACTATGGCTAGGTTCTTCTCAAATTACTTGCTAACTTTACCTTCTAGAATCTCTATGAGAAAAGCCATGATTAATATTAGGCTGAGCTAAATTAAATATAATAATGAAAAGTACTCATTCCTATTTATGCTGTATCAAACTGGATTCTCAGAACTCTCCCAATCTGGCCCAGTTGGCTCGTCCAATTTCCACCGACAAAGAGCCAGAGATTCTTTGATCTTTAATAGATTCAAGAGGTTCCCAAGTTAGGTCCTTGGTGTTGTTAGGTAAGGTCGTCAAGTAGTAGTACTTAGACCCTTTACCATCGACCGTCCCAAAGCTGAAGTACCAGTTGAACTTATCTGGCATAGGGAATGAAATCCTTTCTTATAGAATAAATCCAACACTGCTAGAAGTGTTCTCCAAGCATTCAGAGTGATTTGATGTAGTCTGGTTTTCAGAAGCTGGTAGTTCAAGGTAATGCAACCCTCTAGAGATGCATCGGCTCATTGCTCCTCATGTAGGAAAAAACATACTGAATCTAGTATCGTGTATAGTTTTTTTCCATCTAATCAAATCGAGATCTATAGCTTCAGAAGGGAAATTTCTTACTAGAAAGGAATATTCATGATTATTCCTTGATGGTGGTCTAGTTCGCCTCGGGGATAAAGCCAGCCTTGGACCACTTCGTGATTGCCTGAAGTTGAAGCCACCATGGCAGATGTACCTGTCTGATTTGGAACCCTTATGGTTAAATGTCACGCCCCTGCTAATTTTCAATTATTTAGGAATATCTTATATTAATAAACGAAATCTATAGCAGAAGCTTTTATACAATCCGTGGGGATGAGACGTACAAAACAATTAAATTGTTCTTGCCTTTACACTTGGTATGGTTAATTGCTTAAACTAGTAAGTTATTTAATTTTAAGAATCATTAAGCTAGGTTTTTCAATAAAAAGTGAAGAACACAACAGGTATATTAATACGTATAGCTCGTTGATTACAAAAGCAAAGCCGAATCATTAGAAAGACTATCACATATATATATATATATATTATAAGATATATATATTATAGAGAGGTGGACA
>CAVNYN010205266.1:0-73575 GCA_963692815.1 Nyctanthes arbor-tristis | reverse complement strand
CAGAAATTTGAGGCATATCATCCCCAACAAAACAGGTACCATCAAACCCAGAGAAGAGGTGCTGGTCAAAATCTTGATGAAATTCAAATGAATGATAGTCCAATTGTGTTGCAGGACCCATCGAGTTAATTCCCATGTTGTTAACTCCAGAACCCGAGATTTTGCACTGGTCAACCATCTGGATGTTTTGTTCTTGAGGTCCCTTGGGTAAATTGAAAGACTACCACAGACCAAAACAAGAATGAACACAAGTCAGTAACAAACATTTTGATGTTCAAAATACTGAAAACTGAATGAGAAGCCAATTTACGGTTGATTTGCAAAGAAAGGCAATAACAAACTAAACAATAACAAAGAGCACTGGAGACCATATATAAGGAAAAGGATTGTATGTGCAATCCAGCTCATGAAAAAGGGAATTATGAGCACACAGACCATAAGAATGATGTAGATTCTTAGTTTCCCTAGATATTGAAATACTAAGTATAATTGAAAAATCAACGTAAAGAAAAAATGTCCAAATAGTCAAAAAAACAAAAAGTTTGGATTAGCCAAATAATTCATCTGTGCATTCATATGGGGGTTTGCAAATGGTTTATGAACTCCATAAGAAGCAATACGCATAAAGATTCTCAACGTCTTGAAAGGCTCCTGCCAGTTTCTTCCCAAATCCCCAAAAACTCCCCCACAAAAAAAAAAATTAATAATAATAATAAATAAATAAATAATAAATAAAATGTTACAGCTTCAACAGAACCAAATAAAAAAAACAAGGTCATCCTCAGATTACCACCTTAACAAGTACATAACAGAAAGCTAGTTTCGTTGGGATATATTACCATTAACTTCCTTCAACATAAAAAAATTTACTAAGCGAATTTTGGAATGATACAGATAGAATTCTATGAAGGTTTATAACCAAACTCAATTCATATTGAAGTTCTGCTATCAAATAAAACAATTGAGGTCAGTAGGTATTCACATAAAATACAGTGTTTACCCAAAGAGAGAGAGAGAGAGAGAGAGAGAGAGAGAGTGAGAGAGAACAATAACAGGAAGTTTTCAGATTCAGAGCCCCATGAAAGGAAGCAATGCTTAAAAATCATTTATTTTAAAAGGGAGGAGGGGCACGAGATAGGAGAAGGAGAAAACCTCATAAGAGAACTTGGACATTAAGACACTGGACCAACTCTTTTTCTCTCTTTCTATTTCCAAAGAAACTTCTAATATTTGTTTGCCCAATCTAATAATATAACCATGACCGTGTGTACAAGTCAGAAACAGAAAAGCATGCTAGACAAAATTTGAAGCTTCTAAAACTTGAAAGTGAAAAATAAACATTGAAAAATGAAATCAAGTATGAAGCAATATAGCAGAGGGTTAATTTGACAAATCGTCCCCAACCTTTGAGTTAAGAATCGACTGGATCCCCAACCTTTTTTTCGACCTCCAGGGTCCCCAACTTTTCATAAATTCGCATGATAGGTCTTTTTGTCACTATTCCGTTAACTTTTCAACAAAATGAAAGTTATACCCCTTAACTTTTTTATTTTTTAGAGAAAAGATATTAAAAATAAAAAATAAAAAAAAAAGGAAATCATCCAACCGACCCCCACCCCACCCGCCCCAATGCTGCCATTTCCGGCAGCAAATGGTGGTGCCGGAACAGCAGCGTCCGCGGCAAATTTGCGGCCATTTCCGGCCTCCAATCTTGGAAGGGGCAGGGGGAGGGGTGGGTTGGGTGTTTTATTTTTCTTTTTTTTTAATTATTTTTAAACCTTTTTTTAAAATAAAAAAGCTAAGGGGTATAACAGTGATTTTGTTGAAAAGTTAACGGAATAATGACAAAAAGGACCTATCGTGCAAATTTATGAAAGGCTGGGGACCCAGGAGGTCGAAAAAAAGGTTGGGACCGATTCTTAACTCAAAAGTTGGGGACGATTTGTGAAATTAACCCTATAGCAGATGGCATGAAAAAGTACCAAACACCTTAGAATTTTTCATATATAAACAGATTACATTTAAAATCATTCAGAATAAGGTTTTATTTCAGAACCGCCATCCACCATTCTACGAATAGTCCTGCGACGGAAGCATTTAATCACATGTGAAATATCTACAGCATAGTGGTTACACAATATTTCTATATACATACTAACTGTAAAAATTAAAAAAAAAATGTCAAAAATAAATAAAGAAGAAAGACTCTATCTAAGAATAAACATATCAATAGACAGTACGTTATACGTATTCCCCTACAACTTTAAAATGATACAGGAAATAAGAGAACAAAATAGCAATAAAGATAAAAAGCTCACAGAAACGAAAAATAATATAATCTCTAAATTGCTTCGATCCCAAATTATTATTATCAACAAAAACTTTCTTCTGAGCTTGCCAATTTTTTTTAATCAACGAAGAGAGAGTTAGTAGCACTTGCTGTTTTTCATGATGTCATTGAGAGTATAGGGAGCCCATATAGCTACTGAAATTATGATAATTATTGTTAAACAGATATATCCAAGATAATGGGAAAGATTTAAAGCAAATAATACCTCTTGAGATGTGGACACATCCAGGGCTTTTTGCACATCAGGTTCTGGCTTTGGTGCAGCTAAGCCACTGGTTGCATCATCTTCTTCCTCATAAAGCTGCAACAGCCTACAAATATCTGAAGAAAAGGACGCCAGGCTCCCTCCCTATATAATCATCATTTTAATACTTCAAATCTCCAATTGTTTCAAGACTGAGAGAATGTGTGCTTGAGTCCAAAAAACATTTAGAAGTTCAAAAATTAACAGAATCACCAAACTTCTCATTCGCAACTCTTAAAACATAACCATGAGCGAAATGCATACATGCATATCCATTACCCAGGCCATAAATGTCCCAGGCCCACACCTATATGCAATTTCTGGTAAGCAGAAAATTGATTGTAGAGGATGGGAAAGCTCAAGCCTATCAACAGCCCACGGTAATACACTTCGAGAGTCAGAATGTTAATGAAATTTATACAGGTATTTATTTACAAAAGATAAGTGTCCTAGATGCTGAGAAATACCTACAATGATTAACTCCATGGAAACATGATAAAAAAATACACCTACAAGTCGGGAGTTCCTCATGAATGTTTTTGCCTTAAAAGGACAAGATGCACTTATATGCATCTTGAACAAAAGGACTATCACATGTTACCTGTTGCAATGAAGCAGCTGGGGATGGCTCATTGAGCTCAGCTTTCCATTCCCGGAGCATCTGATGAACCTGCTCTTCCAGCATAGCCACATCAATTGTGCGGCTCTCCTTCCTGGCAGATTGAAGATTGCTAAACACGCCCTGTAGATCATCCACACGATTTTTGGCCCTGTCCTTGAAGAGACTATGTGATGCTGAGTTACATGCACCCCTCTTTGATCCCTTCCCCATCCAAGCAGTATAAATATCACCTTCAAATCTCAGCAATTACCTGCGAGGGCAGAAAAAGGGTCAAACTTCATCATCAAAACCCAAAACATAAGAAGAGCAAAGGCAGCACAAAAGATGCTCTCCCGTCCTAGACCCACAAAAAAGGAAACGAAAAAATCAAATGTGAAGAAAAATTAACTGACAAAATGGTTTTTAGATACCAATGGCGGTGTTTTTCAACTAAAAGATTTAAAAAAAAAACATAAATAAAAGCATCCACACCCAGATATCAAATTACCCTCTCACTTAAAAAAAAAAAAACATAAATAAAAGCATCCACACCCAGATATCAAATTACCCTCTCACTCTGTAATCAGTTGGAGCACTAAACCATTCACTTCAGTAATAATTTATCCTGGGGTTAAGATCGCAAAAATACAAACAAGAATTTCAGGCTTTCAACCCAAACAAGATACTCCAAAGAAAAGCTGGACAGAAATCAAAACAGAACGGCCCGTAAATAAGAACTCAAGGCACCAAACACTTTCACCGAAAAGGAAAAAAAAAATAGCGAATTAGAGCGCCAATTTGGAAGCAAATTACAGAGGATTCTCCAAAAATTTAGGATTTCCAAACAGAACGAGATACGAGACTAGAGTTGAGGCGAGCAAAATTAGAAGCCCAGAATCACCGACTACTTTTTGACTAAAATCGGGCAAGAGAACGCAAATTTCGCAGCAAATCAAAGCGGATTCTTCAAAAATCTAGGGTTTTCAAACCAAAAGACAGAAAAATCAGAAAGTTCCAGCAAATCAAATAACGGGTAAAGAAAAAGTAAAAATATTCCACGAAAAAAAGTAACGAAGTAAAAGCAGAGAACGCATTATGGTTCGTGTGTGAGAAATCGAGAGATGGGCAGTTACCTTTTGGAATTGGATGGAGTGGGAGAGAGTGGGTTCTTTGTATTGAGAGCAAATCAGTGGGTTCTTTGTATTTCAAAGAATTTTCTGATTTCTCTCTCTGGGTGGTGGCAATTGGCAAAGGATTCTCTTCGCAGAAGGGAGAAAGAGGCGCATATGTGCACGCGGCAAAGGCGTGAGAAAGATAGGGAGAGGGCTCGGCTCGGCTCGGCGGTGTGGTTTTTCCACTCTTACCCTTAAATACTCGTGGTTGAGTTTTATACAATTCTATAATTCTCTCCTTCACCTTTCACAGAGTGAAAATCAATTTTTTTCCCCTGTTCTCTTTTTTTCAAACTCATTATTTTTCCCTTTTTTTTAAATCATGCATTGTAATCCTTCACTTTCTATTTCATTTTTTTAATTTAATATACATGAAACTAAACCATAAAAGATAAGAAAACACACTTGAATGCCGTTAAATCACATTAGTCTTGGCTTCACTATCCTCTATTTCTATAATAATAAAAATAATAACATAATGATTAAAATTTGATAAGAAAAAACTCATATAGTATATATAGGTTTCCCAAAATGAAGATCTATTAAATAGCAAATTTTCAAGAACTTCTTGAAAGTTTTATTAAAAAACTTCTCATCCATGTGACATGTATGGATGTACTCCATGTGTATTTTAAATCTAAGTCATGCATATTTTAAACCTATATGACATGTATCCATGGTCTATTAAATTAAGCACTTTTTTTCATCAATTAAAATAAAATTTAATCATGATATTTGATTTTCATTTCAATATGAGTTGGGATTCTAATCTCCCTTCTTTCATTGTAAACAGTTTAGCTTGTGATATTTCTTTTGATTCGTAATGAAAGTTATTTATTTGGTTTGCAAAAAAAAAAAAAAAGGGGTAAATATCACCATTAGTACTTAATCTTTTAACTTTTATATAAGTTTGTCCCTATTCTTTTTTTCACTTTATGGGTCTCCAACATTTCATATAATAGTCATATTTCATCCTTGCGTCAGATTTCGGTCCATTTTTCCATTTAAATCCTATAAAATGACAATTTTACCCTTATATTCTCAAAAGTTTGGGGCCCAAATGTGAAAATTACCCTATATATAAAAAGGCAATTAAAAAATATGATGCAATATATAATTGAATATTTGATTTAAGTATTACCTCGTGTTCACAATGATGCGGTATATTAAAAAAAATTAGTTGTGCAATTTAAAATTATGGAAATATATATAATTGTATTTTATAAGATGATACTGTTTTATTTTTTAAGAAAATATAAGTTGCCTTTGCAATGAAATTTTTAGATTAAAAACATCATTTGCTACAAGCTATCATAATTAATAAAATTAAAAAATAAAATATGGTAAAAATAAGTATCTCTATCATATTTTCTCCTTATAAAACTGTAAAAATAAATATTAATTTTGTCATGTTCCTATCATGGGAAATTAAACTATGGTGAAATACAACCGGACAATGAAAAGAGATGGACGAGTGGGGTTGGAGAGAATTAATATTTATTTTTATAGTTTTTCTTTTTCCATTATATTTAGTTTTGATTTTTTCTTTTACAGTTTTGTTTTTATATTTAAGATAATTTTCAAATTTGGTCTCAATCTTTTGAGAGTGTAAATGTAAAATTGTAATTATTGTCAATATACTCATTAAACAGACAAGTGGACAGAAACTTGATGGAATGATGAAACTAGACTATTATATAAAAGGTTGGAGATCCACGAGGTGAGTAAAAAAGAATGAGGAAAGATTGTGTAAAAGTTGAAAGGTTGGGGACTAATGGTGATATTTACCCTCTCAAAAAAATCATTTTTCCTTTTTTTTTTCTTTTTGGTGGATTTGAATACAAAGGGAGTGAAGGGGCATATAGGATTCGAACCCAAAACTCCCAATAAATCCTTTTTTTTTTTTTTTTGTGGACAAAGTAATCTATTGCATATTTTGGGAAATTTGCTCTACTAGTCTCTTTTTTGTTGTCTAAATGGCAAAAGAGTTACCAAATTCCAGAGATGAGTTAATATATTTTTGTTGTGGTTATATAAGTATGGTTTTGATCCAACACTGGACTTATGGCACTATTCAGATACTAGATAGATGGTGTATTAAAAGATCAGTTATTAATGTGATTTGTGATATTGGTGATACGCTCACATTAGCAATTAGTATTATACAACATCAATGTCTAATATCTGAAATCCACTATCATTGATTTGCCCCATATTATAGTAAATCAATCGCACCTTTCAACCATTTCATTTCCATAATTGCATACACGGGGGAAAATTTTTAGTAATATAGTAGCAGTGGCAGAGATATGTTTGAGCAAAGGGGGAGAATTGCCCCCATTAAGATTTTAAGAAACTCCAAGTGAATTTCATTTAAAAATAAAAAGAAAATATTCCAATTAATCTTATCCATTTCGTTGGAGCACCGCCAACCAATGTTGTAATTTTGCCGAGTCCTTCACTGAATCAACGGAAAATTAAAATTAATCAACTTTCCCAATGCATATATACAACAGTTAAAAGTTTGACAAAATCAAAATTAGACGTCTTATGTATAGCTTTACAAAGATTTAAAACTGTTTAAAAAAAATAAAACTGAAATCAAACTTTTTTGTAAGATATAGAAAATCAATTCTAAGTGATACTCTGTATAATTGCAGGTATTATGGTTATTAAAATATAATATGTGAAAGTTTCCTTTGATGTAAGGGAACTTATATATAGAAAAGTTAAGATTTTGATTTAATTATTTAAATTATCCATTTGTGATTATCTCTATGTAAGGTAATATATTATGATAAAAAATAAAAAAAATAATCAAAGGCTATGATTAAGTGTTAAATCAATGGCCAAGATGCAATAACCAGCTTGAGAAAGTGATTTTGGGCTGGAAAATGGAAACTAAATTACTTTAATATATATATATATATATAGATTTTGAGACTTCATCTACATATTACATTTTGATTAGATATATCTCACATTTGTCTAATGGGTTTAAATTACATGAAAATAGATAATCTGTCAATCTTGATTTCAATAGTACTTTTTCTTATTATTATCACTACTAGATTTTTTCACCCGTGCGAGTTATAGTGTACATTCATATGAAAATTGACGTGTGAGTGTAGATATTATTTTATAAATAAAGTACAATATACCAGTTGTATTGTATAAAATTACGAATTGATATGTGAATTACAATTTACCATGGAATATTCGTAGTAAAATGTCTGAGTTCATAAATCTGGTCTCCTCCAAACTCGTCGTGCAAATTCACACGTCCAACCTATATAAAGTTGTAATAATTAGCAGTCAAATAATTAGATATGACAATTTGACCCATCATTTTATAAACCCGTAGAGACATACCTCAAATATGATTGACCCGTACGTTGTACGGGGAGATAAATTCTCAATGTTTCATATAAAAAATTCATTACGTTAATTGTAAAAAATAATAAATAGTCACAATAATAATAATTAAATCAAATGAAAAACAATATGAATTCAGTTGATATTTTAAAGGCTTCACATCTATGAAGAAAAAAAACTAAAAAATAAATTATTTGCATTCTCTACAACCTAATCGTTGTAACATAAATGATATATAAACAAAGATTAAAAAAATAGTCACAAAGATTTTCAAGTTAGATCATAAATGTCAAGAAAATAAATGTTAGTCATATATTATTATAACAAAATTATATTATGTGTCTTTAGTTATTAGCGTCACGCAAATAAATGGATTTTTATTGTACAAAAAAAAAAGAATAAATAAATCAGTTGATTTGCTTTAAGTTATTCTGAACTAAGTTTTTATTTATAATATAAGTTATTTTGAAATATGTTTCTAAGTTATCAATTGGATTATCAAGGACTCTGTAAAGAAAATTTTGAAAATCTAAATTATTGTGAAACATCATGATGATATCAGCAAAAGAGTGGGAAAATAGCAATTGAGAATCCAAATTCAATTGAAAACTGTTGTATTATATTGCAATTGAAAACTGTTGTATTATATATTATATGATGATATGATATGATTATTATTATTATATAAATATAGATTATGCTATCGGATTTTATTGTCTTTAAAGGAAATAAAAAATAATAATTAATAAAAAATTATTGGTTCAATTATTATACTTTTCATTTTAATCATTTAATTCAATATTTTTATTTTGAGACTCTATCTACGTATTACATTTTGGTTAGATATATCTTATATTTACCAAATAGATTTGAATTACATGAGAATAGATAATATATCAATCTAGATTTCAATATTATTATACTTTTCCTTATTATTATACTTTTCTTTTTAATCATTTAATTTAATATTTTTATTTTGAAACTCTATCTAAGTATTACATTTTGGTTAGATATATCTCATATTTGCCTAATAGATTTCAATTTTACTTTATTCGATTGCATAATTTCATTATTTTATATTCTTCAACTCTATTGTATTTTACTTTGTAACTATAATATGCCCGTGAAACGCATGGATCTGAAACATAATATGTCGGTAAATGCATGGGTGTGAAACTAATAAAAAATTATGTTATTGGGTTTTATTGTTTTTAAAGGAAATAAAAAAATAAGAATTAATAAAAAAATTATTGGTTCGACGAGATGATGATTGACTAATAACAAGAATTTAAAATTATGTCATCAAAATAAAGAATTGATTGCATGCTACCTGCAAACGTATGATGCACATTAATTCTATGCAGGTTATGTTTTTTAATTTCTTTATGACATTAAACTTGACAAACATAATTTCGTTATATTTTATGTATGAGATTCCTTTAGAGATTGCACGGGTGGAAATCTTGTTCATCTCAAATAATGACAATGAATTGAATATGTACTTTTAGACTGAGATGAGGCATGCCTTCCTTAATAGTTCAGGTCAATGTGTTCTCTCCAAATCATATAAGCTTCTATATATGGTTGATTTTACCATTTTTATTATTACAAATGGACTGGAAGGGGGGACTTAAATCTTGAAAGGGCTCGGGACTAGAGGACTTGCTTACCCATATACAAACCTTGATAGTTTTGCCCATTTATGATGATTTTGATTGTGGTGTGAGAAAGAAAAAAATTATTTTTTTAAAAAAATTAAAAAAAAAAGGGTATAAAAGGATGTAACTCCGTCTAAGGATTTTTGTGGTTTTTTTTTTTTAATGATGGGGTTTAAAGACATTTAAGAAAATGTGATGTATAACTAAATTATTGCTGTAAGAATATAATTTCTTTTTTTTTTTTAATTCATCGTTAAAGACTTCAAGCACAAAATTAGATATTTAACTACAACATCATCAACAACTAAAAGTTAAGTACCTAGTATAAGAGGAAAATTCATAATAGCACAACAAAAAATCTACATCTATCTTTATCTACATTAAAGAAGGATAGCTTTCAATTTTCGTTTTCCAGCCTATTTCATTTGTTAAATCGGGATGTATCATTTTAGTCATTGATTTTATCTCATAATCTTGGCCATTTATTTCTATTTTACTTTTTAATTTTATTTACCTTTTTAATTTATTACCAATTCATAGATTCCTTTTTTATATTTCATTCCCCTTTTTTATCTTTCATTTCTTTTTTTTAATTATTTCTAGATATGTTTGATTTAACTTATTATTATCACTATATTTTTCAATTCTTAATCCAATCACCAAATCAAATTTCATTTTATTCAAAAAAAAATCTCTCTTTCTTTATCCAAATTTTCGTTCTTTCCTCTAATAGAACTGATTCTATCTAAAAACTTTCTCAAATCTCGCTCATTCTACATTTAAACTTTCCATTCCTTATCTTGAACAATTTTATTTTCGATTGATTTTCTTAATTTTTGGTTTTGATTTATCTCACATTGTCGGATTGCTTCCAGATTCAAGTGGCGGAGAGAGGTGAGGGCCAAGGGGGCACTGACCCTCACAATCGTGGAATTATTTTTTTTTAATTTTAATATTATGTTTTTATAGTTTTTGTATAACAAATTAGTAAATTGAGATTTTTAAATGACAATTGTCATGATTAATTAATGTTAATATATACATTAAATATTCCTTTTTTTTTATACAATGGAGATATAGGGGATATGAGAGAATAGGAGAAGTGTAGGTGTGGTTCGAACTCAAGGCCTCTCATTCGTAACGTGAAAACCTATCCAGTACAATACTTTTTCAAATCACAAGTAGCTAGTATTCTTAGAATAGTAAAAATTTAAATTGTAAAAATAATATAAAATTTATTGATATATTAGACTATGAGCTTGTTTTAAAAGTATCATTTTTCAAGAAAAAATACGATTAAAACAATTAATTTTTTGATATTATCGTAGTACATATTATAAAAAAATTTTATAGTTAAATTGTGCCCCTACTCGATTGGTGTCCTGACTCGCCACTATCCGGACTGGTTCTAATATTTGTCAATGTTCAGAAAATCAGACTTGTCATCGAATCGGAAAAGCTAACAGTTCAACATAATTGGTCTAATTTTAATTAAATAATTGAAAAGAAATAAATTTTTACCTAAAATAATGTTGAAATTTTATTCTTGTTTTAAGAACTATTGAAATTATGACTTTGGACATAGAAAGGAAATCTCACATTGGTTGTTTAGTGAAAAGAGTTGAGAATGTATAGCTATATTAAACTACATGGAGACGAATTATGCATAACAGGGCGTTAGCATATGGGTCTTGAATTTCCAAAAAGTTTAAAATTTTAATGAATCGTTAATGAAAAAATTTTTATTGTGAACCGGTAAACCGTATCTGCCTTTATCTTATACTGTGAAATTGTTTTCTGAATTGATTTCATTATTGCAAACGTTCAGAAAACTAGACTAGTCATCAAACCGGAAAAACCGGAAAATAATTAAAATAAATTAATTTTCACCTAAAATAATGTAGGAAAAGAACATTCAATTTTATAATTTTTTTTATCTTTACCATTTAAACAGATGTTGAAATTTTATTCCTTTTTAATGAGTCGTTAAAAATATGATTTTGGGCATAAAAAGAGAATCCCGTATTGGTTATTTAGTGAAAAGAATTGAGGATTTATGTCTATATTAAGCTACTTGGAAAGAGTTATCTATAATAGGGCCTTAGCTTGTAGGCATTAAACTTCCAAAAAATTTAAAATTTTAATGAAAAATATCGTATTATGGGTAGCACATATATTGTTTTTCTTTACACACACATAAATGATCAAATATTATAGTTTATGTGCCATTGAAAATATGACTTTAGGCATAGATAGGGAATCCCACATAGGGATGGGAAAATATGCCAGAAAACTCGAAACCCGTATGGACCTGCTCATAATGGGGTGGGGAATCCCCGTCCCGTTAGGAAATAGGGCACGAGGTTGTGCCTCGAATCATTAGCAGGGGAGGGGGGACGGCTTTTGGTTGCCCTGTCCCTAAACCCGATAATTTTAAAATAATAGTATTATTATTTAATTAAAAAATTAAATTAATATAATATTCTCATGACCTAAACCATCAACCTCTAACAAACAATCCCAAACTTTCACCACTTGTACCAACATTTTATTCATTAATATTTCTACATTATAATTCTAATAACAGTTTGTTTGGTAAGGATTTAAAAAAAGATATGTTTAAAAATGGATTTAAAATTCAAATTTTATTTAGGTGTCGAGATTTGATTGTACCATATGGAAGTAATAATTAAAATGATGTAAGAGTTCACGTTACATCAAATATGTGGTTAAATGTAGTATTGTCTTGTGTCTAAATTTTGAAATTTAAATTAATTGATAAATTTGAGGTATTTTTAATTGGTTGCCAAACATAATCTAAGTTAAAACTTGACGTCTAAATAAAAAAAATAAAAAATGAAAACATGGCGGGGAACGGGGATTTCCCTATCCCCGCCCCGCCCTACCCTGCCCTGCCCTGCCCTGATTCAAATGGGGTTCGCGGTGTGGGGAAGCCAAACTCAACCCAGCCCGGTTTGGGGTGTGGGGAAGCCAAACCCAACCCCGCCCTGTCTCGTTGTCATCTCTAATCCTATATTAGTTATTTAGTGAAAATAATTGAGGATATATACTTATATTAAACTACTTAAAGAAGTGTTATGTATAATAGGGCCTTAGCATATGCACTTTGAGTTTCCAAAAAATTTAAAATTTTAGTAGATCATTATTGAAAAAAAAGTTTATTATGAACTGGTGAACCCTATCCGTCTTTCTCACACATCGTCGGATTGTTTTCCTAATTGATTTCAATATTTGCAAATGTTCAGAAAATCATACCGGTTTTCAAACTGAAAAAGCTAATGGTTCAAGGTTGTCAGACTGGTTTTAATTAAATAATTGTAAAAAATTAATTTTTACCTAAAATAATGTGGAAAAAGAACATTCAACTTTTATAATTTTTTTATATTAACCGTTTAAAAAAATATCAAAATTTTATTCTTTTTTAAGAGCAATTGAAAATGTGATTTTAGACATGTAAAGGGAATCTCACATTGGTTATTTAGTGAAAAAAATTGAGGATGTATGTTTATATTTAGCTACTTGAAGAAGGGTTATGTATAATTGGGCCTTAACTTATGGGCCTTGAGTTTCTAAAAAGTTAAAAATTTTAATGGATCATTAACGAAAAAAAGTTTATTGTGAATTGGTGAACTATATCCATCTTTACCTCACACCGTTGAATTATCTTCTAGATTGATTTCAGTATTCGTAAATGTTCAGAAAATTAGACTGGTCAACGAACTAGAAAAGCTAACGACTCAAGTTAATCAGACTAATTTTAATTAAATAATTGAAAGAAATTAATTTTTACCTAAAATAATGTGGAAAAAGAACATTCGATTTTATAATTTTTTGATCTTTACTGTTCAAAAAGAAGTTGAAATTTTATTCAATTTTTAAGAGCCATTGAAAATATGACTTTGAGTATTAAAAAGGAATCATAATATGACAATTAGCTCGTGGGCTTTAAGCTTCCAAAAAGTTCAAAATTTTAATAAAAGATATTGTTTTATGGGTAACATTTATATTGTTTTTCTTTACACACATATAAACGATCAAATATTATAGTTTAAGGGTCATTGAAGATGTGACTATAGGCATAGAAAGAGAATCTCACATTAGTTTTTTAGTGAAAAGAATTGAGGATGTGTGTATATATTAAACTACTTAGATAATGGTTATATATAATGGGGCCTTAGCTGTTGGGCATTGAGTTTTTGTTGTGAACTGGTGAACAATATCTGTCTTTATCTTACATTATCGGATTATTTTTCAGATTAGTTCAAATATTCCCAAATTTTCTTTAATATTTTCCTTAGATTTTTTGAAGACTATTTTTTATCTTCATTAATGAAAGATATCGTATTACGAGTAGCATTTTTACACACAAATAATCGATCAAATATTATAGTTTAAGAGCCAATGAAAATGTGACTTTGGGTATAGAAAGGGAATTCCACATTAGTCATATAGTGAAATAAATTGAGGATGTATGCTTATCTTAAGCTACATGAAGAATGTTTATGCATAATATGACTTTAGCTTATGGACATTGAGCTTCCAAAAAGTTTTAAAATTTTAATGGAGCATCATTGAAAAAAGTTTATTGTGAACCAGTACACCGTATCCATTTTTATCTCACACCCTGGCGGATTGCTTTCCATATTGAGTCCGGTGTTCGCAAATTTTTTTCAATATTTTCCTCAGGTTTTTTTAGACCATTTTTTTCATCTTTGTTAATGTAAGATATCGTATTATGTGTAACACCTATATTGTTTTTCTTTGAACAAACAAACGATAAAATATTATAGCTTAATCATGTTTAATTCTCTTGAATTGCTTATATTATCTGGTATTATTACCACGTGTAATGCACGACTGAAATAACTAATTTCTTTAAAATTAACATTAGGCTAAAATTTTAAATTATAGTATAAAATTAGCTTGTTAAGCACATCTATATAACCACTTGTTTTCAGGTCTTGAAGTAATGGGTAAGGTTACTTCAAAAAAATTATAGAGGAAACTACCGAAAATGTTTCTTTTTGTCCTGACATTTTCAAAAATATCATTTCAACAACTTATGCAAAAAATATTTTATTTTCTAACGTAAAAAATCAATTATCTATCATTATATTAAATTCTAGAACAAAAATTGCCATGATCTAATCAAGATTTTCAGTCATGCGTTGTAACTCATAATTGTAGGATACTATATTTAAATTATAGATATATGAATAATTTCCCTAAGCGTAGAATATTTCCAACAAGAAATGTGATGTGTTTAAACTTACAGTGGTAAAGTAACTCGTAATTATAGAATACTACATTTAGGTTATACAGAAATGTAGAATGTATCTAAACGTAGAATTTCATCGTCCGATGGTCATGCTTAGAAGTCCCGGTGGGCATTCGCTTTGTGGGGTTCAGTTGTGGGTGGATGGATTTGGGGCTTAGGTTTTTGCTTTGTTATTTGAATCCAATTTCCCAATGCTTGAGTTTGTGTTTATTTCTTCCGAATTGTCTCTAATTTAAGTTCCCAATGAGTTTTTGTTTCTTTTTTTATTATTATTTATGAAAGTATAATTACAAGTTGTATTGTAGCAGTACATATACATATAAATATATATCCTAATAAAATAGAGGCAAATAAATCAACAATACACTGACAATACTGACCCATATACAAAGTACTACAAATTACAATAATATGTAGAAGAAGCCCCCACATAGAAGAGAATCGAAGCCCGGGATCGAAGCCCGGGCCTCTAAAAACGATTGAGTAAGTACTAACTTACTATAAGATGACACCTAGTAAATTTCAAGTTAGAGTAAGGGTACTATCGTCCATAAATTGGCATTTTGGCCCTGGGTGTAAATGTTAAACAACTTTGACATTTTCCCAAATACCCTTGCAAATCTAGACATTTCTTCCAATTTCCTCAAAAATATATTAGTAATGACAAATTGTTGGAATATAAATGTTCCAAAAAGATCGTTGATTATTTTTGTAGGAGCTAATAAATATGCCACGTACAATTCACACTGCAAACATATATTTCTTTAACCAAAAAAAAAAGAAAAAAGAAAAGAAAAGAAAAGTTTTAAGACTTGGGATGAGCGGTCTAATCTTCAAATAAATGGCTTGTCTGAATTAGGAAAAAATGAAAATGATGAGGGCAAGAAACGAATAAAGGTACAACCCACTAACATCAAGATTCTCCATTGTCAATTCTTGATTCGCCTTTGGATAGACAAGAATTGAAAGGAGAAATTGTGTTCAATATTAGACAAATGTTTTGAGATAAGAAGCATCTTTATATTCTTTTTAGCTGGTTCTTAATCCACGATGAACATGTAAAGGAAAATATTTGAAGAATTCCAAGTATCTTTGATTTATATAAGAACATTCAATGGTCATAAATATTAGAGAATTTATCATTAAATGCGTTTGATACTAAAAGATGAAATAGAAAATATTTCTCAACTTACATGGAAAATATGTTATCTAGGAGGAGGTGAAAATTGATTTTCTAGGAAAATAACTGAAACAATACTTAAATAAATAGATTGTACTATGAAATTTCAATTTCATTTCCACTTGTTCAGTTAATCACACATAGATTGAAAATTTTTCATGAATTTAACATTTTCCTTAAAAAATATCTCCACTCAAATATGCTAAACGTCATCAGAAAGATGAATAGTAAAAGTGGATGTAAGATGATTCAACTTAGTAGCTTTCAAGTACCAAATGTCTCGTACAGTATGGTAATGTGATATAATGAAAAATTTTCTAGCACCATATGGCACACCCCAATACACGCCACATGTACTCTATGGTACCATACCATATGATATATATGGTACTAGAATACTACTCGTGATATAATACTAACCCTTATTGTGAGTATTATACTCTATTACCTTATTTGGTACTATAATAATACCAAACAGCTTGATCAAATTCATGATTCAACTAAATCAATTAATAATTTTTGACCTGCGCATTAGTTAAACACATGGAATAAAGCTGGGCAAGATCAACACTCCCTTTTGCTGTGTTCTAATCTTCAATCATTTACGGTCACTTTTACTCATCCAATTGGATTGGAAACTTGATATGTTAAAATCCTGGTTGGTGATGAATGATGATATTGAAAATATTAGACCTGACCGTCGCAAAAGGTATCCAAATGGTATTTTGAATTCAATTTTTCAAAAACCTTTCAAGGTTTTATAACAAAATCTACTACTTCATGTGCGCCACGCCACGTGTATTTCATGCACACGTGACTTGTATCTATACACATTATACAAGGTGAGATATTTTGTTACAAAACATTCAGGAGGTTTTGGAAATGCACTATTAAATTCAAATGAGTAGAAAAAAATAACAAAATAAAAAAAAAAACCCACTTACATGATCTGATCGAAAAAGTAGAACTTAAACCGGCTCTTCCGATCTAATCCTTTTAACATGAAGTAGAAAAAGGCTTAAAACATTCCATTTCTTATTTCTCAATAAATTTTTTGGTAATACTAATTTTCACATCATAGCATAGAGTCTTTTTATTGATTTTGATCTCTTACCAACCGTTTGGCGGCGTTATGCTGCCAATATTAGCTTCATGAAACAATGTTGGTTTCTTGCACATGCACGCCACGTGTCCATCTAGTAATGTCGCCAGATAGTTGATAGGAGAAACTAACTCGTTTTTTTATATCGGGTGACTTATCTAATCGCCTTTATCATTGGGTACTAGGCCGGTAGAGCAAAATATGTAGTTGATCAATCACATGTGCATATAATGAGGACATAAGACATTTATTTATGTTATATGCCAAAAATGTATGATGGATGTAGAGCTGACCTTGAACCTAAGCGAACGAAGGGCCCTCAACTAGAAATGTCAAGACGTAAAAAATCAGGGTTTCTTCAAATATATATTTAAATAATAGAATCAAAATAATTTATATGCTTAAGAAACATAAGTTGTCACTTAGTAGTGGTAATAAAGTTATAAATTTTAAGTTCTACCTCTAATATAAAGATCAAATGTTTGATAAGTCTTACCAACACATTAAATTTATTTATTTTTTCAAACTACCCATCTAAATTTTTTGTGTTTTTATTTAGTAATAGATATTAATTCCATTTGAAATTTTAAAATTTATTAATTTTCAGATAATGTATGCTAATTTTGCATAACAATTTTATTTTATATGAAAATGGTGCTCATTAGTGCTTTAGTTATTGAATCTTAGATATGTTCTTTTTAAACGATAAAATTTATTCGAAAATTTAATATACATGTCATCTTGAAAAAAAAAATTGAATATTTTTTTAAAATGTTTATCTATTTTTCAAAATTTTTAAGTAAAAAAAAATTGTTCGAAATTTAAATTGTTAAAATTATACTAATTAGCCTAGATTTACCAAGACACACCCGTTTAAAATTTCTCTTAGGGTCCTTGAAATCTCATGACTGCCTTGATGGAGGGCATAAAGTAAAAGTTATGATCTAACACTATATGGTTTGATATCATATAGTATTATATAACTATGTGCGTGTGTATCAAAACATACTACATGAGAAACCACAACACTAATTTTTTTTTCTTTTAAATTTTTCAAAGAGTTCGAAAACAAATTTTCCTAGAAACGGAGGTAGTCAGAGAAGAGGGTTGCTACCTACCAACTCCGCCCCAGGTGGCTAGTGTTTATGTGATTAAAACTAGTGGAAGGGAAGAAACATCATTCGCCGAATGTCTTCATAATAGTTTCCGATCATTCTTTATATTTATCAAGATTGTCAAGTCATTTTGTCCGCTACAAGGATCATTTTCATTAGAATGCGTGTTCTCAAATTAGCTATGATAATGTTATGGGTTAATTTCTCAAATCGTCTCCAACCCTTCAGTTTAGTCTCGATTTCGTCCCCAGATCTTTGTTTTGTCACTCCACAGCCCCCAACATTTCATAAATATACACAAATTGTCCCTTTTTACACTATTCCACTAAAATTTTAACAAAAGGACGATTATACCCCCTTAACCTTTTAAATTTTTTTAAAAAAAAGTTTTGAAAATAATAAAACCCCACCCCACGTCACCCCACGTTCCCCTTCCCCTTCGACCGGAAGTTCGGCCACCGGCCACCGGAGTTGCTGCTCCGACAGCACAAATGTTGCCGGAAATGGCAGCAATTTTGCTGCCATTTCCGGCACAAATTGCTGCCATTTCCGGCAGCATTTGTGCTGCTGGAGCAGCAACTCCGGAGGCCGGAAGCCAGACTTCCGGTGGAAGGAGGCGTGGGGTGGGGTGGCGTTGTTTTTAAGTTTTTTATTATTTTCAAATTTTTTTTAAAAAAATTTAAAAGGTTTAAGGGGTTATAATCGTCATTTTGTTAAAATTTTGATGGAATAGTGTAAAAAGGGACGATTTGTGCATATTTATTAAATGTTGGGGGCTGTGGAGTGACAAAATAAAGATTGGGGATGAAATCAAGACTAAATTGAAAGGTTAGGGATGATTTTTGAAATTAACCTTAATGTTATTTGGTAGTGCTCGACTAGACAATGATTGGGTCGTTAAGAGACCTAAAGGATAAGTCAAATTTATCTAAAACCATAGCGCAATGCTTTATTTGCGAGGGGCCATTAATTTTAGTTGAATGGTAGAGACAAAACCCCAATTTCAGTTAGAAATTTGTGGGTGTAAAACATCACAAAGGAAAAACCTCATTCAAACCTTAACAACCCTTGGTTTTCCTCTGCATTCACCGTCCTGTTTGTGGGTTGAACTGAATTTCAATGAGAAATTCTTTTCCCTGCAACAACATTCTTATGGATTCTGTTCTTTCTTGATAGGATTTTTCATCTTGCCGCCTTTGTGTTTGAATAAATTCCTCTGTTGTATCTTAGCCTTTTATGCTTTTCAAGAAATAGTTGCGTACTTTTCATTGATTCACATTTGCGAAGATTGAAATGGCAGGGACTGTGTTCTTGAGAACCGATTGTTTTGAGGTTAAGCTTGAAGGGATCACATTCAAAGCCAAGGATTTTGAAACTTTATGCATGATGGATTTTCTCTTCCCAGAAGGAAAGATTTGGGATCGTCCACCGGTGGTTGGCCTTGACGTTATGTGCCACCCTCGTGATCCGTCCAATCTGCTGATTCTTTTGTGCTTTGGTGTTGGTTGTGTCATCCTGAGGTTTCGTCAAGGAGATGAGTTGCCTGCTTCAATCCGCCAATTTCTTTTGGATAAAAGGATTCGTTTTGTTGGCTTTGGTATTCCTGAGAAGAAAGATTTATTTCCATTTGAAGAATTGGGATTGACTAAAAGTAAGGTGGACATTGGTTACATAGCTGCGGAAGTTCTCAAGGATCCCAAATACAAAAGAAGGGACCTTGCTCGTTTGGCACGTAAAGTTCTTGGGATCAAGAGAATGACCGGCTTGACAGAGGCTTCCTCTTTTGAGAGACACGAGCAAATTAAATGTGCAATTTGCCAGCTCTTTATTACCAGCATTATTGCTATGGGATTGTTGGGTGCCAATGAGAAGACGAAATTGAAGAATTCACCCTCAACCAAGAGAAGTTCTTTTATGAAGAATCTGAATTCGCTTTCTGTGTTAAAAGAAGGTTGGCTCAAATTGCCCAAAGTCAAGAAGGAAAAATATAAATGCCAACTCGAGGAGGATGATTTGATTCGTGTTGAAATAAGAGAACCAGAGGATATATTTTGTGACAATGAAAAATGTGAGGAGGATGATCCTTTCAGCAATTTTCTTAGAAATGCCAAAGTCATAGATGATTCTTGTTTCAAGGCTAAAGAGAAACCAACAAGTGATGATCTTGTTCACGAAGAAGGCGAAACGGGTACTTTAGATGTTCATTCAAGAAAGGACAGCGCTTGCACGCCAAAAAAACCCTTAAAAGGAATCTTGAAATCCCCATCTTTAGGCAATCTGCAGCGCAGTCTCTCGTCTCCATTGGTGGGATCAATGTCTGTTGAACAAATTCCTACTGGAGGTACATTGAAGAGAGCCAATTCCAAGGGATGCAATGTAACATTCAAGTGTCAATAACTTCCATTGCATATAGCTTTAACTTTTCCTGGATATACATGAAACCCCAATAACTGCGGTGCTTCTGATTGCTGCTTTTAGAGATCGGAAGAGCACACGTCTTAGCCACTGAAATTGTTGTGTACATTCAGTTTTCATTATCTGGTTCTCTAATTCCGTAAACAGAACGATTTTTTTTGTAGAACAACCCGAAGTGATTCGGGATCTCCAGCACACCAGAGATTTAAAAGTCAACTGCAGAAAAGGTGATGCATGTATATAAGTTTTGAGACGTCTCGAGTTATTAAAAATGAGACAGTTCAACCTGTTAATATATCAGATGGTAATATGAATGATCACTCTATACATGGTGGGAACTCTCATTAACAGAATGGCTCACTCTGTACATATTTCTCTGAATGATCAAAGCATATTCACTATTACAACTGGAAAGGCTGTTTCTCTAGCTATGTGAAGTTCCACTCCAGACTGTTCAAGTTGCCTTTCTACCCAGGAATTGAAGAAGCTTTCATCTTTTAAAAGTTCCTAGAAGACTTTAATTTATGTATGTAAGTGTTGAACACGAATTCGTTACCTAGAATTCATCTATTTCACTTATTTTGGTCTTGGAAATATTAAAATAATGTGTTGATAATTGCCTATGCTTGGAGGGATGTTCCAAGTTTCTATTATATGTAAGCCACTACATTGTATGCTTTGAAGGCATCAAGTTTGAATCTATAAATACTAAGTTTATTGCAATTAATGATCTGTATCCATCTCTTTCTGACTCTGTTTTTCGTTGGTAGATTTCAAGAGGGCTGAGATTTTCTAGTCATGTATTCTTCCTTGGATTCTTTTGGATGGTAATTTCTATCCATCCCTCGAGTGTTTACTTGGGTGGTGATCTACAATCTGGGCATGGCCGCCTCGCCCTGGATAGACTTCTACGTCGGAGTCGGATGCTTATTCATCGCATCGGTCCTTTGTCCCTTCATTTTCTCGCCTAGTTTTCTATGAAAACTTCTGCTTCACGATATGCCAAGTTGTTTCCTTTCCATTGTGTCATTTGATTGTCTAATGAATCACATGCTTTTGCACCCTGTCACGCATTATCCAAGGACCAAGTTGTCAAGCGTACTTAACACAAAAACTGGAAGATGATCTATCATACCCGATTTCCAAATGTTGCTCAACTTAGGCAGTATCTTTTAACTTTTCATAGCCCACCTGTTATGTTTTCCTCCTAATCGAGCCTCAGTTGAGCCAAGGACAAGAGAAAAAGACTCGTCCGTGAAATTTCTCGAGTTAAAAACATACTTGTTAGTTGTTACAATAACAGTTTCTTGATAGGTTTGTGTTACAATTATAGGTTCCCCACACGTTTCCTAGTGATGTTGATTTGTCATTTTTCTTCAAAGTCAAAATAAGCATGTAGATTATGGAATGATCTGTCAAATACTCTTGCAATTACTAGGTACTCGAGGTGAAAAAATATAAAGCATGGGCAACCGGTTATGCCCAAAGATAGTAATGTATGTAAAAATCACGTGTCAGCATATTCATTTCATGTACTCCGTATTCTGCGAAAACATATCATAAGGTGCTTGCTTTTGTGTTACCATTGCTTGTAATGTGATCACACTCAAGCAAAAGTCATAGTATGATTGAAACAAGCAAATCAAGAATACCACTCGCTTAAAAGCAAGAATTTTGTGCATTAAATCAAGAATTAAATTCCGATCAAATTCTTGTACTCTTAGGATTTCTCTCTTTTATTTTTGGGCTCATCATAAGAGAGAAAGGGAAGAAGAATTAAGATGATTTTCAAGAAGGAATATCTTGATCTGATTTTGGTCCCAAGTGGGCTTCTAATCATGTTTGTTTACCATCTCCTCTTGCTTTACAGATGCCTTAGACTGCCACACACCACGGTCATTGGCTTTGAGAACAACGATAAGAAAATATGGGTCGAGAAAATTATGCAGGTTAGTTTCCTATCAGTATATTTGATTTTCGTGATGTGGTGCTCAACACGAGTTTTAGGTGGTTCAACATAGGGAGTTTTTCATTTTTAATAGCTTTTGTTTTACTTCCATATTTCTGTGTCTAAATATTCGTACTTTTGTATCATCATTACACTTGTCGTGTCAGAGTGACATTTTGTCAATCTTTGCAGCCAAACAACAAGGACATCGCGACAGCTCTAGATGTCATCTCATCCAACATTACAGCAGCAACATTCATGGCATCAATTTCTCTAACCCTAAGTGCCCTAATTGGAACTTGGATAGCAAACAATTCCAAGCTTTTTCAAAGCAAATTAATCTATGGAGACACAAGGCCAGAAACCATGTCCATTAAATACATAACCCTCATAATATGCTTCATTTTAGCCTTTTCTTGCTTCATTCAATCCTCAAGATGCTTCATTCATGCAAATTATCTCATTAGCACACCGGGCAACGATATCAATGTTAAATACGTCGAGTTAGCCGTAATTCAAGGAGGCGACTTTTGGTCTATCGGATTACGGGCACTATATTTTGCTACTACGCTGTTGTTGTGGTTCTTTGGTCCCATACCGATGTTTGCCACCTCGGTCATCATGGTGGCCGTCCTTCAATACCTTGATTGTAACACAGAGTTGTTGGAGAAACATCGGGTTACAGCAAATAAGACACTCAGAGAAACTGAATAACGAGCTAGTACGTAGTCGGGAAGTCATGGGATTCGATTGTGAACGCCTAATAAGGTATATCATTATCCCATATATAAGTTGTAATATCAACTTTATTCTGTTCTTGGAAACCAACATTATTAAGAATCGGAAACTAGTGGTAATTTATGGCATAATTTGGTACCATACTACAAGATAATTTCTTTACTTTAGGTCCTTTATTTTACTTCTTCCATTCTAGATATATAGTCCATTTTATTTTTTCACGCGGTTTAAGAAGTGTATAGCAATTAAGTCATGTCATTTGTCAGTTGAAATTAAAATATTTTAAAAGGAAAAAAAATCTAAATTTGGGGTATTCTCCCACCACCCCCATCCAATGTGAGGGCCATAAACCTATTTTTGAGTGTGAACCCCCAGGGGTCAGAACGAGGGGCTAAATTTGGTCCTTCATTTGGGTTTCTCCTCTCTTATCTTGTATCTTCACTTTTCCCCTTTATTTTTTACCATAATATTGAAAATGCTCTTATATCCCAAATTTCTATACAAGTAATGACTGAAATTTAAATGTGAATTTAAATAGATTTACTAAAATACCCCTAACTTGCATAGAAAATTGGGATTCTATATATTTGCAGGTCTAGAGAAGCGGGTGCAAATGGGTAAATAAGAGGCCCAATGCCTCCCTCAGTAACCTTATTCACCGTTTTCTCCCTTTACTAAAAGTGCTCTTACAGTCTTGTAATCATGTCCAAGACGGTAATGGATAAAGACCAATCCCATCTTCAATTCTTCATAGGTGGCGGATAATGACAAGCTGATAGGTCATATATTGAAACCGAGTTTAACAATCCAATCCCCATTCAAAGATACAAATTTGACTGATTTCAAATGCTTAAAGTAACAAATAGCTTGGTTTATACAGCACGCCATGGTTTACTTGAATAAACTCGTTACATTTGTTAGGATTAAGCAAACTCCGGCCAATACCAATTTATACGACATCACATCAGTTATAGGTCAACACATAAGAAATTTATAAGAATCATACAAAAGACAAGTCAAATCAATCGGTAAATTAATCCATATAAATATATAGTAATTTTCTGGCACCCACCATGAACCCAACAAATGCAAAATATTTCTGTTATCTTATATTGGTCAAATAATCATTTTAACGTAAATTAATTAAGAAATGATAAAGCATTTGATGTATGTATGACACTATTATGGTGTCATATGTTTAAATTGCGTGTTTAGATGCACGTCATGTGTGCTTAGATATATGTGGATTCTCCACATAACGTCCTATGACACCATAATAACGTTAGACGTATGACGTTTTATCATTCTCGAACCTAATCAACTGACAACTATGCATTGATCAGAGTTGAAATGACTAGGAGCAAACTAACGTGCACGATTGACGACTGATACCCAACTCGAGTGGAAAACCGACCCAAAAGATGCAGCAAAGTTGGAATTCGTCCATGCCTTAGGCTGTCACTAGTGCCCCCACCCCGCTCCACCACCGGCCCAACATGACGTCCTAACTAATGTCACGGCCGTTGACGTCAGACGTGTGCTCTTCCGATCTCCCCACACCCCACACCCCACACCCCAACCACATTCTATATAATACAATCACACAACTGTATACCGCACCTAATTTCATATCAAGACATTGAAGAGCACCATGCAACAATCAATCCAATATGGAGAATGGGTTCCCACCACCTCCTCCGGTGGTGGCGCCGCCCACAACACCGGCTCAACCAGCATGACTAAATTGGTGGCGGAGAATCCGGTGGTTGTGTTTGCGAGAAGTGGGTGTTGCATGTGCCATGTTGTTAAACTTTTGCTTCATGGCCATGGGGTCAATCCCTTCATCTTTGATATAAATGAGCAAAATGAAGCAGTCGTTATACAAGAGTGTTCCAAGAAACAAGAAGAAAAGGCAGACCGGCCACAACTACCGCAGCAGTTTCCAGCAGTTTTTGTTGCCGGAAATTTGTTCGGAGGGCTGGAAGATGTCGTGGCAGCTCATATTTCCGGTGAATTGGTGCCCCTCTTAAGAAAAGCTGGTGCTTTATGGCTTTGATTCAATATAATTCCAAAGATCCAGCAAAGTTTTTCAATGGAGCTCTTTAACTTTTTAAGTGTGTTTGACCATGCTCAAGAGCTGTCGAAGCAAGACTATTTTATAACATGTTACTCAATATAGTCGTCTATATTAAGAGCGACCAAACATGTTACTTTCGTTTTCCTTCTCATCTTGTTTTATCGAGATTGAAACCTTCAAGATTGAAGACTTGTGAATAACAAATTAAAATGCAACATTTTACATTAGTTGGCTTTGATTTTCGCGGAAGTTCAAAATTTTGATAGCTTTCTACTTTTTACCTTTTTGAATATTGACTCTATTTTCAATTTAGCATTATATATATAATATCATATAGTGACAACTGACATACGAACATGACATGCACCGGGATATGAGAGATGGGAAACTACAGTTATGTGACATGTCTTGATATACGCGACAAAAATACACATTTGGATCCCGCTCTAAAACTCAAATAATGTATAGATATAACCCATTTTTAGTAGGAAATAGATAAATAAGGGACTAAATTTACCCTATTCCCCCTCAACGCTTGACCCCACATGAATTCCAAAAAACCTATGATATTTTGCTTCGTGAACAATTTTAGTGACATAACAAAATTGTGAATGTGTGGTTATCTAGACTTTTATTAGAATGTATCTTACCTAACAACTTAACAGTTAATTTGGTGTAAAGTATAACGCGACTTAGATATGTCTAGCTCGAATATGTATGTAGAATATAAATAACACCAGAATTGTTGACGCAGAAATCTAACTGGAAAAAACTGCGGGCACCCTTACCATGGGACAAACAATTCACTAACACATATAAGAGTTTAATACAGCTTGAGATACTTAGTGATATCACAATATACACTAAACGTTCAAAAGGAAAAACTTATAAAAGAAACTCACTTCTTTACGCATTTTGACATGTGACAACGTGCGTTTCACTTCTTCTCTCGCTATCGCGTTCACACGGGAACATACATCAAGCTTCCTAGAGAACACCTGAACTAATCGTAGGAAACAAGACCTCATAAACCTTTTCAATCTTGTGTGGAACGTCCATCGCACATATATGATCTCCAATCAATGTATTATGCAGTGTCTGCCAAACAAACACGATTTTAAGACATTGAAGTCCAAATGCAAGAACACGTCTCGTGGCTTTATGGCAGTGTGCTTGTTCTCTTTCTTGTATCGAGCTTTCAAGAATATTGCAAAGAATACTTTGTTTCGTCAAGTCATGGTGTAGAGAGTTATATATTCAACCTACAAGAGAGTAATATATATATATATATATATATATATATAGAGTAGTCTTTGAATCGTTGCACAAGTCAAGACTCCAAAGTTACCATATACATGTAGAAAACAAGAACAAGGAAAGTTAGAATTCTATAATGCCATAAAATACAAAACTTTCTTAATTCTAATAGAACTTATTTTGCAAGAAGATTAATCTAATTAAATAAGGTAAGTAGAATGTAACACAAATTAGGAAACTTTAGAATATGAATGAGTTCGAAATTCTTGTTTCTCGAGACAATGTACAAATGCCCCAACATTATCTTTTCGGCCAAGACACATAATAAATTTGCATGCTTAAAATATCACACGTAAAAATGTTATGCAAATTATGTCACAAATATTTTGACACTTAGTAAAAATTAAGAATGCCAATTTACAAAAGATTTTGTACTAACCAAAATAATTGTTAAATAGGAGAAGAAGAAATCGAATATTGTGACAAATGAAATACCATTTGCACGAGATTGAAAAAGGAGACATTATGAAAAATGGAAGGGCAAAAAATGTATAGTTTAAAAAATAGCAAAATTCACGCCAACCGCTTCAAAATGTGTTTTTTTCCCGTATATTATTTGGAAATGAGTTTCTATTCCCTAACATTTTCTCAACATTAGAAACGCTCTTATTGCTAAGTATAAAAGGGGAAATTTGAAAAGTAAAAAAGGAAGGGAAAAAAAAAGGAGTCAAAATTCCAAATCCACCAAAAAATAGAACTATATTTGGCTTTGTAAGGTAAAACCCAAATTTAGACTTTTTTTTTTTGCACCCCCCCCCCCAAAAAAAAAAATTTTCCACCTCTACCCATATATAACTTGTACAGAAGAATATATGCATGCATAGAAGTCTTCTAGTGTCCACATATGAAATCATCTCCAATATAAATGTCTAGTGTTGAGGTGACTTGGAGGAGAAAGATAGACACATAAAATTTACAAATTTTAATTTTTCCGCTCTTTTTTTCACTTCTTAGCTTTTTGTCTCTTTATTTTTCATATTTTCTTCACAATGTGAAAATAAAGAGAGTAAATGGTAAGAAAGAAGTGAAAGGAAAGGGAGAAAATTGAAATTTGTAAAATTTATGTGACTTTCTCTCTCCCTCCACATTACTCTAAGAGTAGACATTTGCATTAGAGATGTTCATGTGTCTCTCTTACTTTAGGTAAAGATCTTCAGCTTAGACAGAGCTGCCAATTTTCCATATTGACAACCACCATTTGGAAGTTACATACATGTCATTGAATTTATGTTGAGGTCGTAATTATTGCAATTTTAAACCATCATGACTAGGGTTCAAACAATTGAACTTGGAAATGGATTATCAATGGAATAAAGCATCATAGAATCGATAATAATAATAATAATAATAATAATAATAATAATAATAATAATAATAATAATAATAATAATAATAATAATAATAATAATCGTGAGGCAACAAAGGCAGAGCCAATCGTGAGACACGCGACTAATTCACAAGAATGGAAGAAACCAGAGACTGGGTTTGTAAAATGCAATATAGACGCAGCCATTTATGGAGAAGGATACAGAGTCGGTGTTGGCATGAGTATGAGGGATGAAGAGGGTCACTTCGTTTGTAGTAGCACCCAGACGTTGCATACAAACTTCATGCCTAAAGAAGCGGAAATATATGGACTCCGGGAAGCAATGAGATGGTTAATTGAGGAAGGATACTCCAATGTCATTCTTGAAGTAGATGCTAAGATGATTACCGATGCCCCGAAAAAAGAAGTTGGGGATCAGACGGAATTTGGTACTCTAGTCGAGGACTGCAAACTTCTGATGGTTATGAGTTGCAATTTCAATGTGCTACATGTCAAAAGGAAAGCTAATTCGGTTGCTCATGAGTTCGCCGTGCTCATGGCTATAATAATCCTGGTATTTTGTTTGCCCCAATGGATTGGTTGTTACCATTCATTTCTCATGATATACCGAATGTTCATTATCTTAATACCAATTAAGCTTCTTCTCGAAAAAAAAATAATAGTAATAATTATTATTATTAAGTACCTCATAATATGTTGTTTGAATTGTAATACAGTTGTTAAATAATTACATTTCAGGCGAGAGGTCCTAAGTTTGAGCCACTGTCCCTCTCCTTATTTCCTTCCTCTCTCCTATGTCTCACTTGTATTTAAAAAAATAAAGGGTAATTTCCTTCCTCTCCCATATGTCTCACTTGTATCCAAAAAGGGTATCTCATGACATGATTGATAGTTTCTTTTGGCGATTATATCTTTATAATAATATAAATTTATTTTAACAACATATATCGCAATCTAAAAAATTGTTGGACCAATATACACAATTGTGGGCAAATTAAGGCAGGCACTTTTGGCCCATCCTGTTCCACCGGGTTGCGAATCGGAAAAATTCTCCATTCGGACAAGTCCCCATCAAGTTTGTGGTAGATTGGATATTTTTTGCTATTATTACATAGGATACGATTTGATAGTGTTAATTTCAGGCAGAAAGATTAAAATTTAAGATTTGTAAATGTGACTTATTTATTTTTTAATTGAGAGTATTAATGCCTTGTTAAGTAAATAAAGTTAGATTGTGTCAAAAAAATGTGAGATTTGAGATCGAAATTGTCAGATTTAAAAGATTGGGGTTGTCTTTCACACTAACATGAAAGGTAGGGGGCACCAATTAGCCATTAGAAGATGTTCATTTAATAATGATATATAATATTAAAAAGAATAATGTTATGTAGCACCAGTGGTGCTTGGCACCAGTCTAGGTGGCATCTAATGTGACATTAAATGATAAGTGAAATTAAATGAATAAATAAATGACCAACTTAATCTAACTTATCATTTAATGCCACTTTGATATAGTGCCAAGCACCAGTGGTGCTACATAGCATTACTCTATTAAAAAAAGAAATTTAAATATTAAAAAAAAAATTTAAGATCATTTTCTTACTATACCTTTTCATTTATTAACTATTCTATTTTAATAATTATATTTGCTTGATAACAATATATATTAAATATGGACATATACTAAAACTAATATTTCAAAAAGGAAAGTGGCTTATATATTTTTGAGGTAGATGAGAAACACATAACTATCTTTATGGGATGGAGATAGTATACCATTGTCTAAAATATTATTAACAAAACAAGTATTAATTTGTTTGTGGTATTTTGCAATCATTTACCTCAATCATATGTATGACACTATATTGCGCTATATAGACATGTGACGTACATCGATGTAAGTTATATGATTGTGATTTTTCATGTGGCGTGTCTCGATGCATGCTATATGGTTATATAGCACCATATAGTGTCATAACATATAGTGTTAAATCAAAACTATTTGTTTATGCCTTTAAATTTTATTGTTACCATTTGAAAAAATAAAATAAGATTCTTTTCATTTCATAAACAACTTTGATGGAAAGCGGACCTCACTTTCGTCGAAAAAGAATTGCAATAATTTCGCCCAATTATTGTTACAATATATATATATATACACACACACACACACAAAATCCTTAGAAAATTGAATGAGGGTATTTGATATGGAGAAATGATATTTGTACATACAAGGTGTATAATTTTTAGACACACCTCTTTGTATTTATTGAAATGTTATTTGCCCCATCTTTCTTAAAATAACAACTTTTGAGGAGTATGGGTAAATTTAAGTGTGTGTATACAAAACTTGTACACCTTATATGTAAAAATAGCACTTCTGGATATAATATGTAAACTAGAATTGTTTTGTATTTATCTTTCTATAAAATTCAATTTCTTTGACTACTTTGGAAGCAAGCGACAAAACTACTCGCGTCCCCATATAATAAGTTCATAAAATGTGATCACCTAAGAGCATCTCTACGGGGGTTCCCCTAAATATAGGGGAAACCCCTTCCGCAAATATAGGGGAAACTTGGGGGAATATATTTTCTTTTTATTTTAATTGAATAAGAATATGAATAATATTTTTATAAGTTTATCGTGTTTGTATCGTTCCCATTTCAAATAAAATTTCACTTGTTCTAAGCATTAAACTACAATAATGATATTTAATAAAAATTAAAAATATAAATATTTGAATTACAAAAAATAAATAAATGGTATTAATAAAAACACAAAATTTGAAACTCAAAATTGAAATAATTAAGTGTTAAAAATTGAAATTAATTGGAAATAGCATTGTTTTAACTAAAATAATGACATTTTTGTAAATAACATAGTGACTTTTTGTAATTATTAACCCTCTCCAAATATGAGGTGAATAGTATCCTCCAAATATGGAGGGATACTATTTACCTCTCCTTGGAGGGATACTAGCAATCAATTTAGGGGAATCCCCTAAATTGAAGAGGTCATTGGAGATGCTCTTAGAAACACTTGTTAAAATAAAATACAACTCTGCCCAACTGCTACACATTTCTATCTTCGTCAGTGTGAGTACCATTAATTTTTAAGTAGGTATTTAAGTTGAAAAGTTGGATTTCTACTTACTATAACCAAACTTTGCCATGTTTGAAGTGGAATTTTGCATATGGGTTGACCAAGGTGCACAAAAAAAAAAAGAAAAAAAAGAAAAAGAAAAAAAGGATTCTTGAAGCACTGGTTGGAGTTGACTAGAATTGTCTAGTCTACTTTTTGTTATATCTTAATCAACTAATAATGAAAAGACACCTTGTGAGCACAAATCTTCCTTCCTAGTCCATTTATTCATCACGCATGGGTGCCATTTGCACGAAAATATTTAAACATTAGATATCTCGTGTCATTACAACACTAAATAGATTATGTAATATAATCAGTTGTTGATATAATTTGAAGACGATATGTTAATATTATATTATATTTTTATTAAATGTCGTTACGAGATCGAGATTTCTAACACTTGACTATTCCTAGCCATTAGTAGGCAATCTAGCTGAACTATCTTTTCACTTTCTCATGAGATTAGGGCATGATGTGATCATGAGATTAGATAAAAGTACGCCCTTTTCACCACTAAAAATGGTAGCTGATCCTCTATTGGTAATATACTGTTGATGACGACCAATAACAATAGTAATAGCCTTTTTCTATTGAAGAAATATTTCTTCCATTTTAAAATTGTGTTGGTTTCTTAACAAGAACCAATACTGATTCCGTAGAAAAACTCAATGGAATTAATCATAAATTAAACAACCGAAAAATCCATTTCAAGAACCTTGATTTGGACGTATGATATTATATGCTAGTATACTATGAGATCATGCAACTCTTAAGAAATTTTGGTGGCCGTTGAATATGTGCTTAGGTACAGTATGTTATTTAGTGGAGAATATTCTTTGGAAGCGAAGATATCAATCGTACAACGACATGATTTCAAAATTTTGGTGGAGGAAAATACAAACCCATTTTCGCCTTTAAATAAAGAGTTATACTATTTGAACAAAAACACGTATAAAAATTCTAATAAAATTGACACCTGACACAATCTTATTTTTCAACACATCACACCACATCACTTTTACATCAATACTAATAACTTATGACACTTGTCCATTTATCACTTTTTTTATCCCTTCTTTTGTTCAATTAGAACTTTCCTTCAATAAAAAGCACCGTCTAACTTGGAAGTTGGAACTATGCCTTAAATCTTCCATTTGTTGCCCATTTTCCAAATTCCAACTATTTAAATCTTAAACCGAAAAAGTTGAAAAGAAAATCAAGAGAATATAAGTAGGGTTAATTTCACTATTAGTCCCCAACTTTTCAATCTTTACACAATTTTGTTCCCATTCTTTTTTTCTCACCTCGTGAGTCCCTAACCTTTCATATAATAGTCGAGTTTCGTCTTTCCCTCATGTTTCTGTCCATTTTTCCATTTAACCCCTATCAAATGATGATTTTACCAATACATTTTTAAAAAGTTGGGGATTGTATGTGAAAACTACACTAGATATATAAAATAATAATAAAAAATTTAAAAATAAATATTATTTACAAAGAAAGAAATTTAAAACTAAATATTAACTCTTCCCAACAGGCCAACACCACCCCACCTCGACCTCTATTTTTCATCCAATTGAATTTCACCATTGTTTCATTTTCCATGAGCGAAGAGTCTAATGAAATTAATATCTATTTCTAAATATTTATTTCTATCTTATTTTTTCCTTACAAATATTTAAAAATAAATATGAGTTCCGTCATACTTATCTCATAGGAAATGAATGGTAAAATGCAATCGGAGGACAAATAGCGGATGGGTGCGGTGGGGTTGGACATAATTAATCTTTATTTTTATTATTTTTTTTGTTTTTCAATTTTCTTTTTATATCTAGTGTAATTTTCAACTTTGATCCCCAACATTTTAAGAATTTAAGGGTAATATGATCATTTTATACTAGCTAAACAGAAAAAACAGATGGAAATCTAATGGAAGAAAGAAACTCGACTATTATATGAAAGGTTGAGGACCTACAAGGTAAGAAAAAAGAATAAGGATAAGATTATGTAAAAGTTGAAAAGTTGGAGACTAGTAGTGAAATTAACCCAATTAGAAAGAAGAGTTCCTTAACTTGAGAATCAAAGATGTCCTTTCAAGAAAGCAGTCTTCACCGGCAAGAATAGTATCATGTAGGTGATATATAGGCTTTCAAAGGAAATGTGTGAAATGATCCTGCAAAAAGTACCACTAATGTTGTTGATAGCCATTCAATCTTATTAAGGAGTCCTCGTCGCTTTGCTTAAAAAAATCTTACCATACTGTATAACATTGGGACTTTCTTTTTGATGCTATTTTTGTCAATTTCTATTTACAAAACCCCACAAACAAGGAATGTTATTTGCTCATATAAGGGGTGCAAATTTGATACACACACCTCTAAAAGTTGTCCTTTGAAAGAAGATAAGACGAGACATTTAAGTAAATATAGCATGGGTGTGTATAAATTTTATATATAAATTATGTGCAAATAGTATTACTCCCCCACAAAGGCGGTAATTTTCACTCTATATTCTCAATCTTTTAACTTTATATTAGTTTTATCCTCATTCTTTTTTTGGGGCTTACCTTTCATTTATTATCGTATATTATATCTCCAGCGTCACTTTTTGTCACCAACCTTTCCATTTTCACCCTTAACCCCGATCAATATGACCATTATACCCTTAATTCTTTATTTTCACTATAGGTACCCAACCTTTTAGTTTCTATACAATTTTGTTCTCATCTTTTTTTCGGTGTATATGATCTATAACTTTTTATTTATTGTCATGTTACGTCCATACTAACACCTTCCATCTTCAACTTTCAATTACAAACAGTTAATTCCTATTAAAATCACCATTATATCTTCATTATTTAAATAAAAATAAAAAATAAAAAACAAAATTTTCCATCGATCCTAGGCAGTCTACCCAAACGACAACCACTAGAAAGAGTGATAACAAAAAAACTCGATCTACACTATATTTGATTAATATCTAATGCGCATAAAAAAAAGTTTCTGGTTGCAAGAATCAGTGCAACATATCATATCAGATTTTTCGATTCATCACATATCACGTAGTGGATACATATCAGAGTGGATCCAAAAAAAAAACATTTTTGATTTACAAAAATAAAACCAAACCTTAATGCTTTAATTCAAATTTATGAGAGACGGATAACAAATCAGGTGAAAATTAGAGTGATAATTAATGTGAGAGATAAGAAACTAAATTAGAATTAGAGTATTAGGGTTATATTAGACTTTTTGGGTGGATTTAACCCAATATATATCTACGTATTTATAGTAGATTAAGGAATCCGATTCGTCACGCCGATACTTAGATTTACAAATTTCTTTGACACGGATTTGATATCTATCAAAACTGTTACAAATCAAGTTTTTTTGGGTTATCATTATCTCTCACTGTTGTCATTAGATTGTATTCGAGTGGGTGGACTTTGTATTTTATATTGTTCTTTATTTTTTATTTAAATAGATCGGAAGAGCGTATAATGATAATTTTAATAGATATTAATAGTAAAAATTAGAATGTCGGGTACAGAAAATGTTAACAGGAATATAACAAGATAAAAAATGAAAGTATGCGCCAAAAAAACGATGGGGATAAAATTATATAAAAATTGAAAAGATGGGGACCTATAGAAATTAAAAAATCAAAGACATAATAGTCATTTTGATAAGGTTAATGATGAAAATAGAAAGGTTGGGAACCAAAAGTGATGTTAGGGGCATAATACAATAATAAATGAAATATTGGAGACTTAGTAGGCTTAAAAAAAGAATGAGGACAAAATTGATACAAAGTTAAAAGTTTGGGACCTAGAGTTAAAGTTATCCATATTTAATTTTAGATATAACACCACTAATACTCAAAACCAGTCCACATAATATTAAATAAAATATTAATAATAAATTAATTCAAATGTGTCGAATGTACCTTTTAATTTTAACTTCACTTATCACTTAATAACATATTTATTGTTAGAGGAGAGCGTTGGTCGGTTCTGTCCGATTTTCTAGCCGGACCGAAACCGGCAAGTTTGGCAAGCCGATTTGTTGGTTAGTCGGCCAAAAAATGCCCATTTTTTGCTTGAAAACCGGTCGAAACTGACTTAACTGGTTTGGTGGTTCGACAGTCGGTTTTTGCTTATCCCTAGCTTGGTGCTCTATATCATTACTTTTTATTTTATGACTGTACAAGAGGATACTGTGTTTTGTGTGGCCATTCAATGCTATGTATTTTGATGCGTCATATGTGTTTTGAAAGGAACTCCTGGCCTATGTTTAAAACTTATAATTGATACTTGGTCATGCCTTATATTTTATAATGTATTGGTTACACTTTTATCATGCATTAATGTACTTATGTGTGCTTAACTCAAAGTTTACTTTTGACGCATTTTTACGCCTCATGCTTTTTAAGATATTGATTTTAATAAAGAATTATTTCATAAATATTTATGTCACCAAGCAAAAAAAAAAAAAAATCCATCATTTCTGGGTCTGGCTAGTAATCCATTTTACATTTTCTCAAAAATATTGCTTCATATTTATTATTTTTCTTTTTTTTTTTGTCCCTCCTGGCGCTGTCATCACTACTGCCTCTTCGTCCATCAACACTACCACTCCTATCTCGAATTAAAAGGATGCAAAATTGTTGATTTTATTGTAACGATTGTGAACTTTCTCCATCGATCTTTCTCTCTTTATTCATTTGGATCATGGGACTAGTCTGCTGTTACTAGTCCACAATGTCTCATGGGAATTAAGCCCTAGCCGAGTTTATTTCGCATTGGAGGAAATCCAAGGATATTTGATATTAAACAGTGGCCTCATTATTAAGATTATTCACGAGCAACATACAATTATATATATTGTTCTTTTCCGAAGAAACAAAATTATAATATTTTCACAAAGTAAAGTTGCATAATTTATGGGTTTGCTTGTAATACACGTATGTCTCAGCCACAAGTTAAATTGAATGATGATGATGACGATGATGATGATGATTATTATCATTATTATTATTGTAGAATATTATTTTAATTGTAGGTTTAGTCAAAGATTTCAGTAACGACAATATAAATTAAAACCTAGAGTAGACCCCAAAGGTAATTTCTAAAGGGTCCACCGCCGCGCCGGCGAAGCTCATGTGGCGGTGCTTTCGTTCAATTAATTCAAACCTCCACTCCAACTTGTCATGTACACTATGTTTATTTGATCCCAAAAAGATTTCATAATTCACAAAACCATTATTGAAAATGTTTTGTAACGACCGGTGGAACCGAATCACATGACTCAATCTTTTTTCAAAGAAATTATCCGATAGTTCACTGCTACATGTTCTCAAACTATTCCATTACTTCATGTAGTGGTTGGTCCCAAGTCACACAAACCATAATATATACCTTGATTCTTATGATTTTTAATTTAAAGATACGTGTAGTATCACACATACATTCAATTAAGTGCTCTTCATCTGTTTAAAAATTTTTTATATTTGAAAAAGTAATTACATATACAATCACAAATAAATTTGAATTCTCTACTTAAAAAAAAAAAAAAGAATTCTCAACGTACTATCGGCGCGGCGAAATATCGCACAATGTTGAAAGTTGCAATTGATATGTACAACAACATCATCACTCAAAAATTCAGCACTCTCTCTCTAAATTGTTCAAAATTGCTGCAATTTGAACAATGGAAACCCTATTTCTCCTAGAATTCCCTACACAAGCCAAAGCAACCCTAGCTAATCTAACAAGTGGCTTAATTTCACTAGGTAATGCAAGTCTTGGGTCCAAAAATTCACAAAATTTCATCCCTTTTATCAAAGGCATTGCCCATTTTACAAGCAATCCTTTTTCGCTTCTTCTACCACTCAACAACTCTAACAAAACCACTCCAAATCCATAGACATCGCTTTCCTTCGAAGCTCCCCTCTTTTCGGACCAATACTCGTCATCCACGTATCCGACAAGGCCTTGCCTATCACGGGCCCGTATGAAATATAGCCCATAATCGCTTAGTTTAGCACATAACTTTTCATCAATCAATATGTTTGATGGCTTTATACAACCATGAATTATAGGTGGCGCCACCACCTCATGCAAGTACTCGATCCCCCTTGCCGCCCCGGCCGCGATCCTCAACCTCCGCCGCCAATCAAGCAGCGCCGCCCCATCAGTATTTTGATGCAAATAAAAATCCAAACTCAACATACCCCCAAATTCCATCACTATAATTCTTTCTCCGGGAGCCTCGGAGAATCCTAGGATAGGCACTACATGAGGGTTCTCTGCTAAAGAAAGCCATTTTAGTATTGAAGAGAAGCCAAAACCTGGATTATTCAACACCAGCCATGAATGAATCCTTTTCACTGCCACTATCTCTTCTTTAGATGGCATCACCGCCGCATAGACTGTCCCGAGGTGGCCTTTTCCAATGACTCTGAGGTGGCTGAACCGTTCCGTTGCTGCCTCGATTTCCATCAAGGAGAATGAACATGCAGCAGGACGTTTTGCAGCAGGAAGAGTTTCTTCTGCCTTGATTGGCTTCCTCTTGCAGAAAATCAATAGAAGGACGACAAGAATTACAATTGAAAGTGAAAGAATGACTAAAACAGAGTCATAAACAATAATGATGTGATTTTCATATCTCATTTTGCAAAAAAACTGTAGAATTCTCTTGATATCTTCTAGTTCTTGAGGAGGGTTCTGATCAAGAAATATGGGATGGAACAAAAATGTGTAAGGCACTTGACTTTGTGTCAATAAATGGAGTTGAGTTGAGTAAGAATTGGACAAAGAATATGATACTAATTCTTGAAGGAAAAAATGTGTACACTTTGAAAAAATAAGGTTTGATTGGTAAGAAGAGATTGAAATCCAACACTTTGGTGTATATATGTTAGGTTGTGGTTGGGACATTTAGGTAGGTTTGCTGCCAATTTGGTAAGGAGAAAAATGAAAGTAAGACCATAGGCATCTTGTAACCAGAAAGTCAACAATTCGATGATAGTTCGATATATGTTAAATCGGTCCGACGAGGAGATAAAAAAATGCTAATATATAGTCTTCACTATAAATATTTATCAATCATGAGGCCAAGCTTGAAGACATTTATTAATATTCCTTGCAACTGCTTAATTATATTCTTTGTCACTTAATCCACCAAGAAGTTTTGGGAGAAAATGAGACAAATTGACAGAAAATTAGCTCACAATATTTTTACATATCACGAGAAGGGGAATCAAATTTTATGGATAATTAATAGCATGAAGAATATTTAAATTTTGTAATTATATTAAGAATATTTAAATTTTGTAATTATAGTGTCGAGTTCATCGAGCATTATACATAAGTATTTGTTATCATGCTGAACAGTATACTAAATTTGAAAATGAGTTAAAGATTTTGTTTATTTTACACTAATTTTTTTTTTTAATTTAACAAGTATATATATATATATATATTCGGTAAAACAACCCCATTAACCCTCCCTCCAAACCTTACCTACAAAAGTTCTTGAAAGTGCTTCATTGGTTTAGAGATCTGGTGGAACCTCTCTGGGCCACTTTTGGCATTATAATTGGATGCAAATAATTTTGTATGTGACATGCTAATGGAAGTGGTTGAAATTTACCATCAAAGAATGTAAAAGAAATTCAAAAACTTGGTCGACCAGAGTCCGGCGAGCTCCTTGACCCGACAAGGGGAAGTCTAATAGGAGCATCAAAATGGTGGAGTCGATCCCATTCAGCTCACCAAATTCCGTCAAGGGTCCGAACCTATGTCTTACTTGAGGACGAGTTAAAAAGTGATGGAGCCAAAAAATTTTCTTTAGGGGCCAAAAATTAAGACCGACAAACTTTTAAACAATGTTGAATTCAATTTAATTAATTGAAGATTAACATCAATTTGGAATTTCAGCCAAATTAATACCGTCACGCTGAACGATATCAAATTCTAGAAATAGAGTATTAAATTTGAACATTCTTGGAAGACTTTAAAATTTATTGATCTTTAGGGTTAAGAATAATGCTATTTATCCAGATTGAAAATCAATTTCTAATCTAACTATTATTTCCCTATTTGTTGCATTGAATAAACGAACTTTCCCACGTATTTATGAATCTTTATCCATCATCTAATATAGTGATATCAACTAGATTGGGTTAAAAACCGGTCTTCAATCTAGACAAATAACATCACTCTTAGATTACATGTTTTGTTTACCTTTTTGGGCCCCGGTGGGTGAGGATAAAGGGGGAGATAGGGGAAGGTAGGTGCATGGTTTGAGCTCGAGACCTCATGGCTGAGACTTGAGTATACAATCATTATTATACCATAATTTGAACCACTATATTTTTGTGTCATAATAAATAAACTTATATAAGTTGGATGGCAAAATTAGATGGAAAATAATAATAGTACATATTTGGTAAGAGTTGTGCTATTTATTTAAATTAAAAGACATACAAAAAATTTAACAAAATTGACACATGACATAATCCCATTTTTCAATATATTGCATCAATTTTAAATCAATCAATAGTAATCATATGAACTATATGTCTATTTTGTTACGCTTTTTATCTACTTTTTTTGTCCAAATAGGTTTTATTCATTTGTTAAACTTTCATGCTGAGGCATTGAAAATTATATTCTATTTGGGTAAATTTCACAAAAGGTCCCTAATGTTTGCACTTTGAATTGCTTGAGTTCCTAACTTTTTTTTTAGCTGCCATTTGTGAAAGGATGAAGATTCAGCGCGCTAAAAAAAGGTTAATGACCCAAGCATTTTAAAATGCAAAGGTTGGGGACTTTTTGTGAAATTTACCCATTCTATTCTATAGGAATGTGCACACAATTCACGTACATATCTTTGCAGATGCTACTTTTGAACATTATTTCAGAACAGATGTGTTAAACTCTAAAATAACAATTGGGCCTTTTGGCCTCTTTCACTTTCTTTAATTTTTTCAATTATTTATTTACAATTTCAATTTTAACATTCCCATTTCCCAGATATTGAAACTTTCATCCAGTCCCAAAAAGAAAAAAAAAAATCCAAAAAAAAAATTAAACTTTCTTACAAAAAATCATATATATATGTGACTTATTTTATTATGATAAAAATTGAAAAATCAAATTCTCATACATAATATAAATTAAATTATGTAGATACACATTTTATTTATATTTTGAATTGTGAAATTTAATATTCGTACATTGAAGTTGATAAACAATTGTGTAATAATAAAATTATATATGAGTATCACCTAAATTAAAAATTAACTATACTTCTTTTTTAAACAATTAGCAATTTCTAAAATATAATTTACTAAACACTAAATTGATTCTTCTGATAGCGTCTTTTTTTCTCCAGTAAAGCAACACCTAATTCTTGGTCTGGCAAAGCCCTTCTGCTTTGATAATATTTTTTATTAGATCTTAGAACTTATTTTCAATATTTATTTATTATCATTAAATTTAAATTAAAATGACTCAATTCAGGGCAGGTCGACAGACCCTTTTTCTATGGGATTTGAGATCATTTGTATTTTCCAATATTCCATTCTAAAATTGTTTTTAACTTTTTAAAAGTCATTTTAATATTTTTTTTTTATTTTTAAGGGTTTTTTTTTTAATTCGAAAGGTTTTGTGTGGAGCATGTGATCATGCCCAACGAAGGCCAAATAATCGGGGAGCGGAAAAATATCGCAAAGCGTATCACTGTACCATAGTTTTCTCCTTTAATCACGCTCGATTTTTTAAAATAAGATTAATTAGTCCAAGTCAAACACCGAAATTAACATATACACTTCTCCTTAATTAAGTAAATCAATCAATTAATTATAGTATTGTTAATTTTTGTGTCCAATTGGATTTTAGTTCATCAAATCAATTGATTTGATGAACTAAACCGCCTCCTTAATTTCCTCAATCTCTAGGGTTATTAGGCCACTCTTTCGGCTACTCTTTTTTTTTTTTGGGTCGCATTTTGAAGATTTCACAATCCTCAAGGGTTAACCCTTACCTTTTTTACTAGGGTAATTAGGCAACCGATTAAACAAATGCTTCCCAAAAGACATTCTACTTTTATGCATACAGTCCTTAATAGATATCGAATCAATTAATCAATATTGTAATTGATCTTTTCTTTTAATCGTATTTCGTCCTATAAAGTTTTAATATATCGAGTTGTTACAAATGTTATCTGTGTTTCGCTCAAAATGTGTTAATTTGGTAATTGCTTCATCGATTATATTTGTTTTTTGCTTAATCAAAATTTCAACCCGATGAATATGACACAAGAGTCATGAGTGTGAATATACTCGTGATTATAGTGAAATACATGCAAAAACTCTAACTACATTACATGCTTAAAATAAAGTGAATGTTATGTGTAAATTCTAAGCAACAAAAAGTTGGTTTAGGGTCCACAAATTTTATTTTTTATTTTCTGAAACAAAGAGTTTACAAATTTGATCTACGCAAAGTATAACAAGGTTACCTTTTTATTTTGCAATTATAATCACCTTCGAGTACCATCATTAAGCTTCTCTCCTAAAAAGTAAAATAAATAAATAAATGGCTAAGAAATTTTTTTATTATTATATTATTATTACTAGTGGATGAAATTTAAGCAATCTATCTACCTCTATGGACGAATTTATTTCTTAATCAATTAGTAATTATAATCACAACCAAACCCATAAAAACCTTCGCATTATTTTACGAAACTCAAGCAATAGTCATTGAGAATCGAGCCTGAAAAATGGAAACAAAAATACAAGTCTAGTATAGTATAGTCTAGTATAGGGAAGTGAAAGAAGATAAGGAGGGCCTTAAAAATCCAACGCGAACTAGAATCAAATTTTAGTTTTGTCGTTTAACTATGACACCGAACACGTGTATCCTTTCTCAACTTATATATTGAGAGAGAATATGATTAATACTTTAGAGTACAAAGTTACAATGTTGTTTATTGTAATTCATGACTTTACCTAAAATGAAATTATCTATTTTAGTGTTATGTGTCTACAATGATATTGTTATTCCGGTCAGACCAATCCCACCCTCCAGCATAAATAAGGGCTGCCCCCAACACGACGCTCTTCCGATCTGCTTGTTTGTGGGTTTGGTACCCACCAAAATGTGTGACCCATTTATTGCCTATTAATATGACCACTTTTACCTAGTAGCTAATTATTAAAGTTTTTTCGACCACACTATAGAAAACTTGACTATAAATTTGTTTACTAGCAAGTTATTATTTACGTACAATATACTGAATACAACACGGTAACTTTAAACTGATTTTATTTGTTTTACACTGCTTGATACTCGAATGTTGAGCTAAAACCGACACGAAGAAAGGCGACCTAGTGAGCCTTAATGCATTTCTCTTTGTTCTCTTCTATCTTCCTTCAAAAGTAGAACTTTACACAATTCTTTACTTATAAGTCAATGTTACGCTTTGAGCTTATCCAAACATGCACGAGACATCCAAACCCCAACAAAAATATGAGACCTCTCCATTAAAATGTCATTTATGACCCGGGCCCGGGGCCCCCATGCTTCACCCATACTCCCACCCCACCCGCCCCACCCCCACAAGATACAAAATATATAGCTCTCACACTCCTCATTCCACTCCAACTAAAAGCCTCTAATCTTCCTCCTCTATCTTCCAATGGCTTCCTCCGCCACCAATTTCCTCCCGTTCATCTTCCTCCTTATCCTCTCAGCCACCGTGCATACTCGTGCACGAGAAAGCGAACTCTTCAACAAAGTACCTAGCGCCACTACCACCGGCGGCGGTGGCACCACCAATGTCGTCAAAATTACACAAAAAGAAACACCCAACAATCAGCATCAAGAACCCACTTTCCTCCCCGAGAATGAAAACGTCTACGGCCTTTATGGTCATGAATCCGGCCAACTCCCTCCTTCCACCACCGGTAATGGTGAAACTACCACAAAATACCGGCCCAGAAACTACAACCCGGTTGCCTATGTTACTGAACCGGAAGACACCAATACATTCACTGAAAAAGCACCACGACCAATTACGGCGGCGGAGATTTCGATCTAACCCGATTTTCTTTCGGCGAAACCCGATACCACCGTGAGAATAATTACAGAAATGGTGGTGGAGATTACTTTAACAGCCCAGAAGAAAATAGCATGAGAGGGTACCGAAGGAACAACAACTACTACAACAATGAAGAAGCCTCCAGCTTCAACGAGCTAGTGACAACAATAGGTTTTCCGGCGGAGGCGCCACCACCAACCACCGTGAGTATTTTCACAGAAACGGAGGCGATCGGGACAATTTCCAGCGGCAGGGAATGAGTGACACGAGATACTTGGCAAATGGGAAATACTTTTACGATATTAACACTGAAAAATACAGCAGCAATCATCCATACGAGAGATTGAAGGAAACTAGAGCAAGAACTGACCGGCACAGGGCGAGGAATTACTATGCGAACAATGAGGATTCATATGAGTCCAACAATTCAATGGAGGAATTTCAGAATGAAGATGAGTTCCAAGAAAACCAAGAAGATGGAGATATGCCTTGAAATTTGGGATGAATGAATGAGTTTTATTATTATATATGTTTTATTTAAGTAAAATTTAAGAAATTTGTTTATGTGGGGTTATATATATTTTTCCTCGAAAGTTCTATAATTTCAAGAATGAGAAGTTTGGATGAACATATGAGTTTTCTGTCTGTGTTAATTAAATTAATAAATTTGTTATATAGTACTAAACTACTAATTGTTATACTTTTGTTCATTCATTGATTTGGATTTACCATTGCAAAGGGAATGAAGATTTGGAAAAAAAATGCAAAACAATTATAGTACATACCAAGGTTCGTTTGGGGTTCTATTATAAAATTGTTTGAACAAATGAATTTTTCGAAGCTTTTGGTATTTAGATTAGTAAAGTATGACACCGTATATTAAAATTAAAAATGGTAACAGAATAAAAGTAAATATATCCATGGTTTTATTTATTCTTTTTTGGGCACTAAATCCTTAATTTTCCAAGGAAATTATGTGGGGTAGGCTCCTTATCTGTTTCCTCAGAAAAACTCTACTAAAACGTAGCTCCTACTATTTTCTCTACAATGGAGGGTCTCAAGTTATCCTACTTTTTTATTCTGTAGGAAACTCCAATATTAGATAAAGCCCCGTTAAGCAAGCCTAAACCATAAATGGATATATGTAAGAAATATCAATATAAATATCAGTCCCGATCTCCCGGTAGAATCCCACCATACATACACGTGACGGAAGATTATTGAGACAATTCTGTGGGCCCTCACATACAGGAGGCCCACTGTGCATATGGTTCCCCAATAACCTTCCACTACGTGTGTATGGCGGGATAATCCCATAGAGATCATTTTTAATACAAATATCATTTGTTAGGTGGAAGAACCCAATTAAAATCTATGCTAAGATAAAAATACAATTATCAAGAAATGTGTAGGGTATCTACTTAATCATGACCCATCTTGCATTCGACCTAACAAAAAGTGAAAACACTTAGAATATTAAATGGCAAGGACTATTTTGGTTGACAACATTAAAGAAAATGCTAAATAATTGGGACAATTTTTGTCCTTAGGCAGTTGAATAAGATCTCTAGTCTTCTAATTATACAATGGGACCAATCATCCCAACCTATTTGGGAAAGGACAGAACCCATATACTATAGTGTAATCGCTTTAGATTTTTTTTTTTTTTTTTTGTTTCAAGTGAAAATATATACTTCAAGCAACTAAAAAGTGTTCAACCCTATTAAAAGATTAAATCTTTCTCGTAACTCCATCAACAGCCTTTTTTGCTTTTCTTACTTTTACTCTCTCTTTATTATTCTAGACTGGGGAAATTTCTAGACTTAGATCTAACGCTTTTGATCGATAAAATTATTTTATTTCATAATAAAGAAAATTAAATATTGCATTAATTTTTGCTTTTTCCATGTAACTAACAATGTCCCATCATACATAAAAGTGCACATATGGTTCGTATGTGGGGGGGAATTTGGGGCCAATGGCCCATGCACGAGGATATTGTTTGCCTACTATGAATATATCCAAAATGTTCACTCGTAAGAGGGTTGCGGGGTTACATCACGACCCTGCCTACATGGAGAGCTATTAATATGGGTGGAAAAAAAATTTAAATTTGGGTTTTTCACCCGCACAAACTTAAATAATGTATTGATTTAGGGGTAGAAAATGTTATTTTGAGGGGGAAAAAGCCAAATGAAGGGCTAATCCCCCTCATTCAATTTGTCTCACTCTCATTTTAATACAATAAATACCTCATGTGTTCAATTCATATTCCCCCAACTTTTTCCCCTACAAATTATTTGGAAATAGATTTTTCCCCCTTAATTTTTTCTCCTTAGCTTTTCCCCCATAATTTTTTCCCCTTGGCTTTTTCCCCTAACATTAATCTTGCTCTAAAGAGAGAGAACCATTTTGGATTTATGTAATAGGTTTCAGTACCACATTGCTGTAATATAACATAATATCAGTTGTTAATGTGAGTATATTATTATTTTCACAAATTACTCTCGATTGGTATTATGTCACACTATTTGTTTAGTGTCACTAATATATAGGCTGGGCAAAAAAACTAAAACCGAGCTAACCGAATCGAAAAAAAAACCGAAACCGTTTGGGTTTTCCAAAAAAAAAATTGAAACTGAAAATGAATAATTTTTTTTCGCTCTTCAGTTTCGAATCGAAAATGATTGACTTATGGTAGAACTTAGCTTTGAGCCTATTTTTTCAAAATCTAGTACAACTTTTTAACAATTTGGCTACTATTTTTTAGTTTTAGTGTTGCTTTTTAATTTTATTACCATGTTTAGTTTCAACTTTTTTTTCCTAATAAAATTTGTTTTCATTTTTTTATTTAGCAAAGTGTCAATTTATTAAATACAAAAATAAAAAAGGAAAGAAACCGAAACCGAAAAAAATTGAAACCGTTCACTAATAAGACCGAACCGAAACCAAATTTTTTGGTTCGGTTTAACGGAACGCCCAGGCATGTAGTATATGTTATGAATTGTAATATATAGTTTGTTATGGAAATTTATAGAGTTTCCATTTACCATTAGCCACAAAAAGGAAAATACAAAGTTTTCATTCATAGTTTTATAATCTTGGTTTAACATTTTTTAATAGTTTTATGGACCGTATGTGTTTGCATTTCAATTTTTAGTTTTGAGTTATGAATATACATTCATGTTTGCAAACTCATTTTAATGAGTATTAATGGGAAATGAGAGAGAGAGAGAGAGAGAGAGAGAGAGAGAGAGAGAGAGAGAGAATGGGTTGAATGGTGGAGATTTGTGGAGTATATTCGAGTCCCATGAAATATTTATATGTGGTTGGTCGGATCAATTTTTATTTAAAGATATAATTGATTTGCAAACATCCCACGTCTTGCTACCTTTTTCTCTTCTTTTTCAAGACGTTTGAAAAAGGGGGAAAAACATTTTATCTGTCATTTTGAAGAACTATTTTTTCATAGATAAAAGCTGGAAATGTCACATTTTGGAATTATAAATAATAATTCTAACGCTTTGTCAAAGTCGTTTTACGAGGAGGACTAAGCCAGACCATCCCCACAACTTGGAGATCTAAAGGAAATTATTATATGCAAAAGTTTTTATTCAAACAGTACAAGTAGAATAATTTTTAGAACGCATGCCATTTTTATTCAAAAAGTTTTTTGTTCTCAATGTTTTGACGCATTTGTGCTCAAAATATCTCAAAAAAGAAAATTCATATTGATTTTTTTAGAAATTTTTTCTTGTTTTCATATTGAGTAATCAAATTTTTAATATTCTGAAAAAATGAAAGCTAAAAAGTGAAAACAACTTGGAAAAAAAATACTTTAACTCCTCAATTCGCAATTTCATACCAGTGCATAATATACTGTGCATGCCTTTCTGTCTGTCTATATCAGTTTAATAAAAGTATTATGAAACTTTTGGAGGTGTCGTTATGATACCTCTCATCTCATGTGAGTGCATGAATACACGCTATATGAATTGTTATGACAACAACTCTTGAAATTTTATATATCTTGAAGGACATAGAAAGATGTCAAATTATAACGTACTTTCACTATAAAGTATATATCTCATCAGTTTTAGTCTGCAAATCTTTATGAAGAGAAAAGAAAAAAGGATTCAAGGGAAAGGATTACCAAGTTGCTATAATAATCAGCACTAAAGAACAAATATTATTTGGATATCGATGCCATCAGTTTTTCCTTCAAATTTTTAGATCGGATTGTCATTGCTGTATCTTCATCGTTTTCCTTATATGGATGAGAAATTATCTACTTGTCATTGTCAATATTGCATAAGTAACATGTTCACTATTAAATGGAGTTGCCTTTTTGTGAGGAATGTTGACAACAAGTATGCACCATACTAGCTGGTGAACCACTGGCTGAAAACCACTGCAATAGGCACTTATATGGGAGCAACTAAAAAATTAAGGGGAAAAAAATAAAAAGAAAAGAAAAAACTCCCTAGGTCTAAGGTAACAAGGCCTTTTCATAAATAATATATATATATATATATATATTTATTTGGGTTTTTGGCGTTTGGGGGTTTTTTTTTTTTTTTTGGGGGGGGGGGATGAATTATTATAGTATGAATGTGGAGAAGAATGTCATATCGATATGGGTTATAACAGAGAAATTAATCAAATTAGTTATAAAGTGAGTTAGATACCTAATGAATGGACTAATTATTAAGATTCTTGCTAACTCTCTTGTTTTCGGATTAAATGCTTTGATTTGGTTAAACAAAACGATCCTTAGTTAACGTATATGTTTACTTCCAAAATTGTTGATAAATACTTTTAAGAGAATTTGGCAAGCACGGAACATTGTTGGATCATTTCTTGATAAAAAAGGCTTACCATGGATCGGATTGGGACAGATCGGCGCCAATTCATTTTGGCCCACGAAAAATTTACAAAACCATGATCTGCTCCACGATCTATGACTTGCGGATCGGAGCGGATCAAGATTTCGATCCGCCAACCGATCTATGAAACTTTTTTTTAACATCATATATCACACTACTCTAATCTCCTAACTTGGTTTTTACATCATACATTACACCGCAATCTATAGTAACAATAAAATAAAGTTAAATCGATATAAAGTATCAACTATCAACCAAGTTAAATCATGGTTTAATAGTGGGTGTTGACTGTTGTTCTTGGCGACTTCTGAAAGCTTAAAAGTTAAACACTTTTTTTTTTAAGTGGAGCGGATCGGATCGGATCGACTCTCATCCAATCTGATCGGCGATCCTTTGGCGGATCACAAATTTTACAACAATTCGCTCCACCGATCCACAGATCGAGAAATTTTTTCTCAAACAGATCGGATATCCGTCGGATATGATGCGGATTAGATTTTTCTGTCATCCCTACTTACCATATCATATGTCACTGACATAATTAGAATAATTGCAACCGTATCTTTAGTCTGAATATGATACATTTTAAAGTATATATAGTAACATAAGTCCACTAACATTTATATATGTAAACAAAAGGGGCATTTTGCACCTTCTGCAAATGTTCGAAATACAAGCACAATTTTTCCTAATTACATCGAGAGAACATATTACATTGTAAAATAAAAAAAGATCAATGGTTCCACCAAACAATTAGGTGGGAAGTTTCATGTCAAAAATAAATGTTAAGAACCATGTACTTTGAATTCCCTACTTTCAAAACGAACCCCATCAAAATAAATACTACTTAAATACTACTTAAAATCATCAACAAAAATTATAGTTACTAGTTAATTCATTACCAGACTCTTAATGATAACCCAAAATTTAAAACTTTCCAAAACTTAGCCGAGTGTGAATTTTGTAATTTAAATCACATTAAATCACTTTTCTTAATCCCCGCGTAAGAAGCAACCGGGCCTATTTTTATGGGATGGAAGGAGTATTTTATTTTTTTGGGAAGGGAAACCCCATATTATCAGTATGGCACCAGAAGTAAAAAGGGGAGACATGTAGAGATGCAAGTGTACTTGTTGAAATTTATGTTATGTATAAAAATGGTGGAAATGTGGAGAAGCTCTCCATGTGAGCTGATTCGACACAATCATGTCTCCCATTTTCTCTTGGATCTCACCAATTTCACTGCCTAATTAATAAATCGTCGTTCCCCTTCAACTTTATCTTTAAGCAACATGAGTGTCAGTCCAAGTTAAAGTCTAAATAAATTTTTTACCATGTGCGGGTGATCGATACACATTATAGCACTATCCGCATATATAGCGTGCAAATAACTAAATACCGAATGAATTTTTTTTCCCCTTAAATTCAAAAAGCGAGCTAGTGTTGACAATCCAAGTGCATAGATGTCACACCCCGTTGTTCTAACGATTTCAACAAGTTATTTGTTCACGGAAGCTTTTATTTTTAATATCTATTAGCAACGCGGGACGAGTATCAATTTTTGATTTTCAAAAGAGTATTGGAATATAGTTCTTCTTTATATTCAAAGTGGCGTTATTTTATCACTACAATTAATCAAGAGATATGGATGGTTACTTACCTATTTATTTACTTTTTATACACAATCATTTTTGTCCAATCGAGTAGGGTGTAAGGAACCCACAACAAGTTAGGTTAGTTGCCAAAATTTTATTGTCACTTGCCGAGTTACACAATTAGAGAGCCTGTACATGGAAAATATGCCTCCAATTCTTACAAAAGTTATTCTTATAACTTCACATGCCGAGTTGTGAGTGTGTGCCTATACTTAGGTTTGTTCTTATATTTGGTGTCATATTATTATGCTACTACATACTTATAACTAGTCATAAACTTATCGTGGTAGAGATAGGCGTGAATGTAGGCACAATGAACATTGAGTTCATATGTAGTGCCCAAATACATTAGGAATTGTGGGGTGTCCTCGTAATAACCCCATAAGTCCGTCTCTATCACTTGAGATATCCTACTCCCACTCGAGTTCTCACTCCACGTCTTGGCTTGCCTTTCAAAGATCCTGCAAATGAACATCTACCAAAAAAAATAATAATAATAATAATAATAATAAACATACACGAAGTGAGTACAAGGTACGCCATGAGTAACATAATATCTTGGTTTGCCACAAGGTTATACGAATCATTTTTCAATTTTAAGTGCAAAAAAACATAAAGATGTACAAACCTTTTCAAATGCATGATAGGGCCTAATCACTAGAATTACCTACTACCCGTAATGATATCATTCAAATGCCGAGTTGATCATGGCAATATAATGATAAGTGAATTCACACTAAAATCCCGGTTGGCCCTTACCAGAGTTCCAAGCCAAGAGCAATATCAATCCAATCAAATACCATACTAGTCTTCCCATCCCGGAGTTATTGGATAGGTCATAGTATGGAAACAATTCAAAACAAGCCAATACAAGAAGGGAGAGGACTCTTCCGATCTAGTGGTTCAAATGCAAGAAAACACTTTAATTATTATCATAGCAATGCATTAAACACAAGCTTTTCTTTAAAAACTCATGCATGACAAGGAAACCAACATATTAGTTACTCACCTTGCTCTTGCCCCTTTAAAGATTGTTGGATGTCTATAGATAGCAAGATCTCTTCAAATCCTTGAGTATTTCTTAAACAAAGTAGCTTCTAAAGTAGGGGTTTAATATGTATATGGAAAGAGCTTTGTTTGAGGGACAAAAGAAGTGTTTTGGAAGCCTTTTGATGAAGTTCTATGGCTAATCCCTTTTATGGACGAATTTCTTAGATTATTTGGAGAAAACTTGAGTTCCACCTATGAAAAGTTGGCCATTTATCCTTAGATAATTTTCAATTAGCCAATCAAAATGAATCCAATTGGCGGCTTGGGATTCATCTCACCAATCAAAGTGCCAAGTGTTTTCAAATTTAATTAATGTGAGTATTTTTCTAAATGGCCAAGTGTCATCTAGATTTTTCTTCTTTTATTGCTTAATGAGTCCTTCTATTTAGTAGGCTTCCATAATTCGGTCTTGGTGTTTTCGACTTATACTAATTAAGCGCAACATTTTAGTTTTAAGCATTTCTTTTGCTCCAAACTCACTTCCTGATTATACCTAATCATTCTTTTGGCAACACCACTAACCGATGAAAATAGTCGATATAAACTCAAGCTATCATTTCATTCTCGTCATGACAAACAAAATATTTCAAAAGTCATAGAAAACGTCACTACTTATTACACAATTGCAAAATTTTCTTACCAATTGCTACTAATTGAGCAATATTCAAGAAGTGATTAAATTATCATTCAAAAATACTAATATGAAAATTTTGAAATTCCACAGGGTGTTATAGCAGATGTTATCATAGTGTGTACCATCTGCACACAGCAGCACATAGTGAAAAATTTTTATATTTCCCACTATTAAAGTGAATATAAAAATAGGCCTTCAAAAGCTTCTACTCCACATTTTACCACACTACTCTTAAGCACTGCACAGTTTTTAACCAATCATTTAATTTCTTCATTAATGCGTTCAACGTTGTCAAAATGAACATATGCTATGCCCTAGGATAGGACTATATATGTTGCAAGTTGCAACAATTAATATTATTGTCACACAAAGTGTTAAACGTGTCCGAGTTGAATCTTGAAAACGAACACTCACACAGAACCCAGCGCCTTCTTGTCGATTTTCTTCTTCGTACCAGCAATGGGCAAAATTTTGCCCAAAAACAGGAGCACCAACCATGAAGACTCCTAGGTTATAAGAAAATGAGCTGGGAGGACTCTTATCTCACTTTGTTATTTTCCCCACCTTAAATAATGTGGGTCTTTTTAAACAAATAAACCCCAAGTCACAGTCAGTGCTACTCCACCCTTTTTCTATGGAGCTATATGGGCTCCACAAAGAAGCCCAACTCCACATACGCGCCACATGGTATTTGTGATGCCATAAGGAACCACACATATGGCGCTAGATCAGACTCTATACAAGAACTTGATCTAGCTCCATAGAAAAAGTGCTCCAAATATAACTTCCTACCACATATATTGACAGCACTTTATCACTTAATACCATGACTGTGTGAGCATGGGCACAAAGCGCGATTTCAACAGCCTTTGCCATATATCAATTAAAACAATGCTTAAAAACCTTGCAAATGAGCATCAATGCACAAAACGAGGACATTGTCCATGCAGGATAGAGATAGACACAAAAAATTTATGCTGACGCCCATAATTTTTCTTCCCCTTCAAATTTTCTATTTTTCAATCACTTTTCACTTATTTACACTACATTTTCATCATTTTCTCCTCACTTTTGTATTGTCATTTCCCACACCCTCTCCACAGATACATATTCATATACGCATCTTTTCACTATTATTTTTGAATTTTTTCCACCTCTTCTTTTTCATTTTTCTCTCTCATTTTTCCCTAAAGCTCTTTTTTTTTTTTTCCTATCCAAGTAAAATAACAACCCCTCTCTTCCCCACATCATCCCCAACAGGCGATGCCTAGACATTTTGATATAAAGATGCTCAATGCTTCTGTGTAACTCCCTTCTTGAGACAGGATTGGAAGTTTGGAACATATTTAGCATCCGCCCCTGAATTTGGATCTAGTGTCTATCAGCCAATTCGACCACCTTAACACTAGATCCAACAAGTTTTAATCCACCTCAAATTAATAAAGATAGCCCCCAAATTATGCTTCCCCAAGATCCTTAACAGAAAGAACAGCTAAAATCAGAGAAAAAGACTTCACAGTATTTATTTTAAAGAAAAAATTAAAACCTCAAGAGAGATGCAACAGACAGAAAATCCTCTTGAATTAAATTTCGACAATTGAAGGACACTATCCAGGGACAGTCTTTACATGCCAAATATCATAGCCAACTAATACTAGTCCTATTGCGTTAATTACCTTAGATGATTAAAAACAAACTAATCCGGAGATATCTGTATACCAAACCCAATAATCACGAAGTAAATAGATACGGAATCAACATAGGCAGGGCAAGCAATTTCAAGATTCTTCAACAACATTCACCAACTCATACTCGACAAGGGAGAGATTGTTGTCCTCTTTGACCACGAATTTGGCAGGTTCAGTGACCTCAACACGGCCCCACTTATCAACTGCAAGCCTCATTGAACCCTTGAACATGTCAATTTTTGCATTCCGAAGGATCAAGGTATTACCTGGCTTCATCTGATCAACTGCATGGCAAAAAGACAAATCAATTCATCATCAAATGCCGGTAGACTAGCATTTCTTCAATTTAGCAAGAAGTTGATATTGTTTAATAATAATCTGAAAATACCACAAATGCAGAAAATCAAGACTAAGTAAAGAGCCTTTTAATAATATATACTTCTAGATAGCTCTGTATGGAATTGATTCCTCAAGAATCAATTTTTTAAGCATTCGTTCACAACCCATAAGTTCTTTAAAAAATAATTTTTCACAATTACCCATAATACTTTTTAAACACACATTATCCAATAAAATCACTTTTTTCACAAAATTAGTTCTCAACGAATCAAAACCATAAAATGAAGAAGGAGGTTAAAATAACTTAAATTGATTTCCAGCCCATTATGGCATTATCAGGTGGCACGGACAACAAGAATGCAACATATAAGCAACAGATACTAAAAATTTCAAGCTTCAGAAACCAGAGAAATTATACATTTGCGATATCAATATATCGCATTGACATGATGGGAGGCACTGAAGGAAAAAAGCAGAGCAGTTCTAGGCTATAAATTATATGCCTCTGTTCTGTATGATGTAAAACTCAATATGTTGTCATGAGTAAGCCTAAAGACAAAATGACAAGTAACGAGAATAAAATCGAAAATATAGATACTCATAATAAGATCTCTAAGATAATCATTAACAAATTTGACCGTCAAATCATTCTCATCTTGACTTCATCATCTTCCAGATCAGCATCCAATTATAACACTGCCTTCTCCTCATCCCATGTCAAGTGTCACGCACCTATCGTCTCCGGCTCCTCGCCCGACGTGTCACATGCGGGGCGTGACACAAGGCCCACCCCCCAACCCAAAAAAAAAATAAAAATAAAAAAAGAACTCTACAATCAAGAGATTATTAGGAAAATAGCCCAAAAAGTAGAGATCAAGAATACAAAAACTATCAAGGGCAATAGAAATTAGCATACTCTATCCGCTTTGAGGACAGTCCTTAAAATGTGATTTGTGGCATTATCTTCAATGCATTTAGTCCCCGCCCATGTCAGGAGCAATTTCACTATGTCTATGAGACCATATCAGCCATTACAATTTCAATTCAGAATAAGTGATGTGACATGAATTAAAAGTAAAAGATCTTGCTTGCAATGAAAATGATTCAACGACTAGGTAGGCCCTCAGCAAACAGATATGGTGCATTTATGTCAATTGAAACTTTTTTTTCCCAAATGGAGTTTAGTATCAAACAACCAGTTTTGGGTTTTAACTTTGAAGAGAAGTCCACTCTTGGAAAAAATTGGAATGACTAAAATTGTCCAAATGTGGTTTAAAAAATAAAAATAAAAATAAACTTAAACAGAAAACTGCAATGAAATTTTGTCCTGGCTTCCGATGTATCCATAGCATTAAACTGAGTGAAATGTGTGACAGGCACAGGCTCCTCATTTATTAGTTCTTTCTATTGCTATCATATCCAAACTGGAATTCTTTGCTGACGAACCTCTAGCTCCAACACTATTAGTCAACAGAAACCACACTCCATCAAAACCACCACAAAAAGCTCATTAAGGATTTTATTCTCAACAGAAAATGGGGAGGAAAATTTAATGTATCATGTGTGAAAGCATGCCCCAGTCCTCACTTATTGTTGTATCAAAATTATTTTAATAATTCTTAAAATGCAAAAAGAAATACAATGGACTAACAGGGTGTGACTGAAAATGCCTGAGAGCCGAACTTTCACTGCTAGCAAAAATATCCAATAAATTTACCAAATAATTAGCACTAAATTACATCTAAAGTTTAACAGGCAACAAAATCAGATCCTAAGTGCCAAAATTATAAAATTTCAGCCAAAAAATCCCGAACAGATGGGGAAAAAATCAGAGAAGAAGCTATTCTTCCACCCTATAATTTCAATTCAGTTATATTTTTTCGTATGAAAAAAATTGTTTATAAAGCATTTTCAGCAAAATGCCACTTCTCAAAACGTCCAAAAGAAAAATCGTATCGAGAGAATGATGAATTGGACCTTGGTCATTGCGGGCAGTGAAGAGAATAGTGCCCGTTTCATCGCCGACAAGGCACTCCGCGATACGGGTATTCTGATTCTGAGGCCCACGGAACGACATCGTGTTGCGGGGCTTCTTGTTGAGTACTGTGTTGGAGTTCAATACTTTAACAATCAGAGTGTGGCCATTTGTCCCTGGCTTGAGAGAATCAACCTTCACAAACACCGGTTTTCTTAACCCAGTCTTGTTGCTGTTGGCTGCGTTAGCGGCGGCGCCAGCGTCGAAGCCGGATTGTTCAGATGATTTTGATGGGCCTTTGGTTGCCATCGCGAGGAGAGGAAAAGGTGGCAGATTGGGGGATTTCGTTGTCGGGCTTTGTGCGCTGGTGTTCAAATAAGAAAACCTAGCCCTAATTTTACGAACCAAAAGTTTGTGCATATTGAGGGGTACTTAAATTTGGAAAATAGGCCGAGGGAACCCCCATTTTCTCACATCCTTTTCAATTCCATCCTTCAGAGATTACATTAACTAGAATTTTTTTTTTTTGCAGTAAAAACTAACTGTACAATTCGAGAAAGAAAAAGGATTGGTTACACGATATTTAATTGTGATAAAGAATTTTAAAGGCTATCGAACAATATTACAAATCTTTTGTATCTATGTACATAGAAAATTGACTTATAACCAGTGATAATAAAATAAAAAACTTTCAAGCAAATATAAAAAAAATCACTTGTTAAATTAAGTTAATGTAACCGAAATGTACTTTAATTCGAATAGAGAATCAAAATATTTTATCTCAGTTAATTTTAATTTTTATAGTTAATAATCAACAAATCACAACTGTAACTATTTATACAATATGAGTATTTACTATATATATAACAATATATGATCAGTAAGATTTTGAAATCTACGACATGCATGGCTAGATATGGCAATGAGGCAGGTTGGTCCTGACCCGCCCCCACAGAGCAAAGATTTTTTGCTTTCCCCACCTTGCCCCATGACTCGTCAAATATCGGGGTGGATCAGGCCGGGCAGATGTTTCACCCATTTATCTTTTCTTGTTACTTTTTCAGATTCTTTAAATATTTTCCATATTGTTAAATTATTTTTTAAATTAAAACGAGACGGGTTGAGTAAAGTCAAGGTGGATTTACTCCGTCCTGCCATTTGCCAAAGCATTTTTTTCTAACTGGGATTATACACAAATACAAATAAAAAAATGTATACACTTTTCACAAAAAGATACTTACATTACATGTTGCATCTCATATCGTTAGTATAATGCGTTGGTCTATGGCATATATATCATTTCACGTTTAACAAAATTAATATGATTTCTTTAGATGGCGTGTAGTATCTCTGTGCCGTGTGTGTTTTGATTCTGTAAAAAAAAAAAAAGCAAAAAAAATCACTAGCGCCACAAAATCACTAGCGTCGGCGAGTCATAACTAGTCTCTAGTGAGTCACAAAACGTCACAGTTACCAGAGTCACATAAATCAATGCCACCGGTGAATCGCAACTGGCCTCCGATGAGTCATGTAAAACACAAGTCGCACCACTACCAGTGAGTCACAACTCGCCTTTCACAACACAATTAATGTTATGACCACCGTCACCGCAATGTAGCCACCGCCACCATGAAACTCTAAATTAGATGCCCATTTCTCCAGTTCCATCTCTGATAAAAAAACTCCGTTTCCGGTGAAATCATGAAAATCCCCACATCGAAAACCTTAATCTGAAATCAGATTTTACATCGCCACAAACGTCCACAAAACTAGCCAAAGATCTTTCACAGACAACCACTTGCTTAGTTTAAGTTTTTTATGTTCTTAATGAACTCCTCTGCTTTAACATCAACATCATCATCACAGTGAATGTTTTTCATTAGTCGAGTCATCAGTCATGTGCCAGTAATCTGTTGCCATTTTGATTTCAACCTTAGGATTCGTCTATTCAAACTGACTGGAATTCACGCGAGCACTTCGGCGTCGATGAGATTCTCCAATCAATGTCGATGAAATCAGATCAATCTAATTGAAAGAGAGAGGAAGATGAAACGCCGACATAAAGATGAACTTTAACAGGTGTCCTCTGTCGCCGCCGAGCATAACGATCGATATTAATCTGGAACAAGGAGAGAAATAAATAGGGAACAGATATGTGGAGTGGGGGTAAGATGGTGGGTCACTTGATTTTTGCAAAACTTTTAATTAGTGCCTAATTGTTGAAAGGGCAATTATATTGCCATTAGAAAAGTTAATGACCTCACCACATTTTTATCCCACCACGAATAAAGATGAAAATTGATATATACATCCATAATAAATTTGCGTTTTAACCATTATTATAAAACAAAACTATAACAAAGACAAAAGTTAACACAAAATAATGAGTGTGGTGCACAAAATCTAATCTCCATATTTCTCCCACCACTCTTAGAACTGTATAATCACCATTTTTTCACCTAATCTAAATTTCTTGCCAGTAAAGCCCAACGGAGGGAAGTGAATTGGTGGCATATAGGTGGTTTTGTGTTGAACCACCCCCCTTCTCACAAACTGCCAAACCAATATTTTCTTTTAGATTTGAGAGTTTTGGTGTTATTCCCCTTTCCGCCCCGTGTTATTCCCCTCACCCTCTCCCCCAAAACACAAAAAATAATCTGCATTTCATATTCTACCGTTTCTAATTAGCACTCACTTCTCGTTAATCTTAATTAATATGTGTTAATAACTGCCAGAAAATTTTTTTTATGAGTTACTGTGGTGCTTTTAGTTAACAATATCTAACCGGAAAGATTAGATAATAAGAAAGAAACACAAAAGAAGAATAGATTTTCGATGTGGTGTAGAGAGAAAATAATGTAAAAAATGATGAAAAATATAATAATATATTTTAAAGGAATGTACAACATATTTAAATTAAGGTTGTTAATGTAATCTTATTCAACAACATCTAAGTAAATATTTAATTTGCGGTGTGACAATTAAATATTGTAGTGGTAATATAATTACCCTTGTTGAAATGTGTACACAAACGATCTGTTTTGTGTAATTTTCTCTTTTTTAACCCTTTTTTGATCCGGCCTTGACGAGGTTTCAATCTGATCGAAACAAATTGTCATCCCTACACATTGGCAACCTAACGTAAAATGGTTAGCACAAAATTTTAATTTATTCATAACAACTCTGATGCAGTGGCAGTTGTTGATGTAAATGCGAACCTTGCAAGCCTGACAAATAAATATAAAACCTACCAATAGAGTGGCTGTATATTTTTTTTCTTATTGACCTATTTTATTTTACAAGTTAGCTGTTGGTATTCGATAATTTTCAAACAAATAAATTTTTTTTTTAAAATTTCTCAAGCATCATGAGTATTCAATCTTGTAACTCCCACAAATAGAAACTATAGTAAAAACAATCATTTATTTAAAATAATAATAGTAGTAGTAGTAATAACTGCTACCACTACTAGTATTACTATACTTCTCGTGCATTGTACGGAAAAAATAATTTACAATTATTTATTAAATAACAAATTGTCCTTTAAAAAGATAATAATAAATTATAAAAATTGAATGTCTCTACATAAATAACACGATTCAAAAATTAAAAAAGGATATTTATTTCAATGTCATAATAGTCTTCATAAAATTTCTTATCACATTAGAAGATTTTCGAAAGGGTTAATTATGCTAAAGGGTACTGAATTCTTACTTTAATTGCAATTATATAACTGAACTTTAATTGCCGACAATGGCATTGATCTTTTACTCATGATTAGATCATCAAGCTAAAATTTAGCAACACATGGGCCACTCAAGTTTAATAATCGGCAATTTAATCACTAAATTTCAATTTAATTGCAATTATGTCACTCTATACTCCATTAGTGAGACGTTAGATTACTTAAGAAAAATTGATGATATACATTGATGGTAACTGAGGTGTTATTCTAGGTTGTCATGTTGGCATGATAATCGTAGGAAGATTATTTAAAATTATGATGTCTAGATAAAAGTGAAATATTAAAATTTTTGTGAATCTTTAGATCATTCTTTCACTTTTCCTCTTCAATAAAATGCGCCATCCGAGGTCATTTTCAAAGATTATAATTCGATAGTGAAGCAGGAATGTTGTATTATTAGAATAGCCTTGTTATGTTGGATATGCTTTAACAATTACGTACTATTATTTGCACATATGTAGTGCAATATAAAATTTTGTATAGTTGGAGATGCATTTAATAACCGTTTTTTTTTTAAGGCAAGGAACGGAGCTGCCTCATGCCGTGTTGCAGGTCCTTGGAGGAAGCTGTGGAATTTGTCTATTCCACCCAAGATTAAACAATTTATATGGCGGACATGTAGAGATTGTTTACCCACTCGGGAACGGCTACTTCACAAGGGGATTCAAGTACAGGATGGGTGTGTCCTTTCGTCGAAACTGCTGGAAGAAGGCTGGGTTCCATTTCAAGTGAGCTGATGCTAACTTGTTCAATGAATGATTATTTAATTTTATCCTAAATGGTAAGGCAGAGCAGATCGAGCAAATATGTGTTATTGCATGGGCTATATAGAAAAACAGAAACAATAAATTATGGAATGAGGTTAACAAGATTACAAGTTTTGTGGTTAGTAATGGTCTCCAATACTTTTATGAATGGAAAGAGGCACAACAATGGGCAGAAGGAATTAATGTGGAAGGGCATGCTATTCATCAATGGTTTGCTCAGCCGGCGGGTTTGTGGAAGTGTATTATAGATGTGGCCATATTCGAAGTGGATGGTAAGGTGGGGTTTGGATTCATTTTGCGTGATGAGAAGGGAGACACAAAGTGGTGCGGTATGTTTTATATGGAGGCTAGATTCCAAGCGAGTGAGGCTCAATGTATGAGTTTAAGATTTGGTTTGACATGGCTGAGGTCGATGGGTGTCTCGAATGTTGTTATTGAAATGGATCCAAGCTAGTAGTCGACGCTATGAGGAAGGCGGTAGACATTTCAGAGTTTGGCACTATTATTTACGATTGCAAAAAGCTCTTGGATGGAACCGTCAACGTTAGGCTATAGCCTGTTCGTCGACAAGCCAATGAAGTGGCTTATACTCTTGAACGTCAAGCTTTAGAATTCCAAGGTCCTTGTATTGAATTATGCTCCCTTTTTGGCTCTCTCATGTACTCACTATGGATCTTCTATTGATAATGAGAATTAAGCTTATTTCCTTAAAAAGAAAAAAAAAAGTATTTTTTTGACACCTATCCAATAATCGAAAAAGAATTAATGGACAACAAAACTTAACAGTTAATGTAATGTTGCACAATTTGAAGTCTATTTGTAGGGCTGGGGATTTCGTGCATTGACCCGGCCGAACATGACAACCCGATCGGTTCAAGTGGGTTTAGTCGGGTTATGTGATAAGTGTTTGGTTTTAGTATTTAATTCTCCTATATGTTTGTTAGATTATGTTATTGTCATGTTAAAATGTCTGTGTTTACATTTAATTTGAAGTAGTTATAATCTAAGTGGAGGCCAAAATACACAAGTTCAGAAGAGTTTGGATCAACTTTGCACGAATTACAAAATTAAGGGGTGAAAACGAGCAAAATAGAAAGTTGGGGCATGTGAAGAAAAGCTGGAGCCAAACATGCGGTCTCCGCACGGGTTTCATCCGTACAGCCCGGTGCAGCTGATTTCAGAAGGCGTTCAAAGCATGCAGCAGCGCTATTATGTTATGCGGCCATGGTAGGTCACATGCGAATGTCGAGGAATGTCCATGCAGCCACATAGACCCTTCATGGGCCTCATGGTTATTTTTGCATGAAAATTTTATTTTTCCTAGTTTGTTTTGAATTCTTTTTATAGTAGTTGTTGTACACCAAATTTGTTCCTTCTTTTTAGGATTTTTGGATCTTATATAAGGAGGTCATGTCTTAGATTTAGAATTACAATTCTTTACTTCATAGAAAAGACAAGTTGGAGAAAGATTTTCTGAGTGAGCATGCAATGCTAATCTCTTTCTTCTTCCAATTTATGGGGATGTTGTTACTACTTCTTGTTCTTTAATTAATCAATTTCAGTAACGTTTTTTCTTACTCTCTTGTGAAATTTCTTGTGGAATTCTACTTTCTATGTTTATGATTATTCATTGTTTGATCTAGTTTAGGTCTACTATTTTGAACAATTGATTTTCTATCGCTATAATTAAGGTTTCAATCCGTAATTGTTGTTTCTCCTAATTCTCAAGTAGCGCTAATGATTACTAATTATTAGGGATAACACAACCTAAGTTAAATAGATCGATGTTGTTAATTTATTGCTTATATTAACTTATTTTCCTATATCCTATTTAATCGTTGTTCTAAATCTAGAGAGCTTGTTTTAGGTTGTCCAAACGATTAGGTCTAACTAAAGAGCTAGTTTTAATTAGATACGCTTAAGGGAAAATCCAAGTAGCAGAGCATGTTTGTATATAGAGTTAATGGTTTTACAAGAAAGTAGGATCGACATTGTCATTGATTACTATATTTTAGGTGAATGGAGCAACTAAACCGAAAACTAGAATTAATCCTCATGTTATTATCTTCTTACTTGCACTTGTGAATATGTTTTAATTAATTTTATTCTTTTCTTTTAATTCATCTAGTTTCTATCCAATCTTTCAAAAACCTCTAAATTGTTAGCTGACACGAAATACTTTGATATATCTAGTGTTCTATATGGATTTGACCCTTACTCTCCGCTTCTACAAATTCTAGTGTTCTATATGGATTTGACCCTTATATCTAGTGTTCTATATGGATTTGACCCTTACTCTCCGCTTCTACAAATTTTTTTAAATTTAGTGGAGTAAGGCATTTATTATTTTGGCACATTCGACACGCGACCATTATGGGATAGAAAAAAATTGAAAAACAACAAGAAAACCCAAAAAAAAGGCTGAACCAAAAAAAAAATGGAAAAATGTCAGTTAAACCGACCAAACCTGACCTAAAACAGAATTGGGTCTGTTCGGGCCTAGCCACAAACCAACCCCCGACCCGCTAGACCATATCACTATTTGTTTGTATATATATTTTGTATAAACAGATAGGGAATAAAGTCCGAAAAAAATGGCCTGAACCCAGAAAAACCTCAAAAAATGCCAGTTAAATCAATCAAACCCAACTTGAAATTGAATATGGTCGGTTTTGGACTGAGTCGTAAATAGACGTAACCCGTTAGACCTATAAGGCCCGTAAATTTCTAATTTCGGAATCTCTGAATTTATTAGCGAATATTAGGAAATTTGGGAATTTAGACAAATCTTAGGTCATTCAGGAAGGTATAAGGACGTGTGCTCTTCCGATCTCAGAAAATTTATTTGGATATTTCATTAGTTAACTAGCTTAGATCTAACCATGGTATGGTAAACAAATCATGGTTTAATATTTTATTAGTGTTGGGTCCTAAGGTGAATAAAATAATATTCATAAGACACTTGTCATCCTTAGGTTTTGTATAAGGAAGACACTTGTCTCCATGGGGAAGACACTTTGCTTGCTTTCTTGTGCATAAAATTCCCTTTTCTTAGCCCAAGGAATCAGACCAAGAACGCAGAGAATTAGCTGGCCATAGCTGGTCTTAGAGAAATGTAAAGTTTCCATGATCGTCTTCTTCTAGCTTAAGCTTTATTTTATAGTTAGAAGCCTTACAACTTTAGCATAAAACACCATTTTTTAGCCTTTATTCTCTGCATGAGTAGCAGCTCTAAAAAGGCAGAATCCATCTTGTAGTTCTCTGTGAATTAAGGCTGAAATATGATGGTTAAGATAATGCCGTTAATGATGTTAAGTTCTATTTGCAAAATCAGAACCAGATAGCATTATGATGAAAAGACAGAGACCTTTCATGCTGTTTGTATTAGCACATATGAGCCTAAAACTGATTTTCTTCTCTATTTTCAGCGAGGTTTTGAAGGCTTATTTGTTGATAATAATGAGTAAACCAATTGTTTTTGTCCTCATAAGTCTCAGCATGTATTATTTGTTATTTTGGCAAAATGATTTTGTGATACAAGTATGCATGTTTGAGAAATGCTTCCTTTAGTAACGATATATTCTCTTTGTATAAGTTCTGATAAGTATAAGTTTTTCCCTTACCTTAACTCATCTTACGATTCCGGAGATGAGGGCTATAGGTGTTTAGTTAGTCTTCCAATAACAATCAATTGGGGATGAGGTTGGATCCATATCTTCTTTATTATTTGGCCATTTGATGGTTGTCATGTGAATTTTACAACCATTTGAGATCGAAGTGATCTCGAGAGCTCTCAAACATACCGAAGCATTCTGCCCTCTTAACTTGGTAAGTTTTGTTTATACATTTTGTACTATCTCTTAAGCTTATTAGCATAAGCACAATTTGGTTGTTACTCACTAAGTTTTCACAAACTTACCCGATCAATTATTTCCTTGTAGATGGTCAGACGGAATGTGTTTGAGATTTCGGCTAACGCGTGGATAGGTTCGGATGATGGCATTCAAGTTTGGCATGTGATAGAGACGGATGTGTGGGGGTCGTACGAGGAATACCTTGGTTTAAATTACTATGTTGGCACTTGATATGAAGTTCATGTGTTTTGTGCCTCAATCGAAGGGTTTATGTATTCCGAGCAGTTCACTACTCTTGGGCCTCTAATCTTTCAAGCTCTACTTAATAAGAATTAGTAATCTAATGTAGTAGCAAGTAACTTAACTCGTTTTATGGCTCTTTTGTAACTCGAACTTAGATGGCTCAATGCATGAGTCATTAGCCTCACTTCTTATGAAAGTAGGCTCTTTTGGTAATAAAGATCGGCTTTAATATTGATCTAAGATGTTATGGGACACAAATGAACCATTTTCTAGTTAAAAACATACAGATCTAACTACTAAAAGGTGAAAGAAATGAACCAAAAGCTTACAAACTGATCACTAAAGCAAAATGATAAAACTAGACTTTTGGAAGGTAGTATTACCTTTCTGCTGGACTAATTTTGGAGACCGTTTCACTAATTATATTAAATTTTGTTAAATTGATCAATGTATCCAAAATATCCTTCACATCGCCAACCCGACACTTGAACCGAGGACTTACATGGACTTTTGCCTTTGCTTGGAGTATGGACAACCATTGGACTTATATAGACTGTGTACCTTTGCTTGGAGTATTTATCGGACTTATATGAACTATACCTATGCTTGGAGAATATCTATGCTTGGAGAATACCTATGCTTGGACTCGACTTGGACCCTGGGACATATTAAGCCTTAACATGACTAATTAGACTAATAATGGAGCTGATCCCCATACATAAGTATTGGGCTTGACCAAAAAAATGGTGTGAGACGTAATTTCCTCAACTAATTAAGTTTGAAAAAAAAAAATTGGGCTAAGTCTATCACACAAATAATTCATTAAGTGGGCTTTGGATCTCAAATTGGATTTGGCCTCATTAGATTAGGCGTTACAAGACCCCATCCCTATATGTTTGTATATATACATTTTATACAAAAAAAAAAAAAGTTTATACGAGAAATGCTATTTGTGCATATTTTATCTATTAAATTTATATATGCAATCCTCCACTATTTACTTAAATGTTATTGGCCACATCTTTCTTAAAATAACAACTTTTCGAGATGTATGTAAATTGGAGTGTGTTTGTACAAATTTTATACATATTTTATGTACAAATTTCTCTAAACATTTTATATAGAACTAGTGTTATACCCGTGCCGTGTGATGCACGGGCATAAACAACTAACAAAATAAATTATATTGAAGTAATATAACATCATTGAAAAGAAAGAAATAATAGTAGCAACAATAATTAATTTAAAAATGGGTGCTTAACTTTTTTCCAATGAATTATATTTTTAGTGTTTTATATTTACATTGATTTTATATTTCACATTACATAAACTTATATATATTAACAATGTTGGTGAGTGAATTATACTCGTTTGTAGAAATATATCACTCTTGTAATGTTAAAAAATAAAAATAAAGAAATATATCCATATTCGTACAAAAATTTAAAATAATCTAATAATTATTATTATCAAATAACTCATGGATGATACGCATTTTCTACAACACATGAATGATTAATGATCTATCTAAATTAAAGAAGATAGTGGACGATTAAAAATTAGACTTTACATATCATCATGATAATATATTTTTAAAAATAACAATGAAGAAAATAGCTAGTTACAAGCAAATGAAAACTTAGCATTGTTGCATGATTTTTTTTTTTTTTAAGAACCATGTATGTCGTTTAATCGTTTTCATTATTATTTAATTTGTGATAGATATGTATGATAACTTATCATTTTATATATATGCACGTTGGAATTATGCATTTTGTGTAAATTGTGTAGCTTAGCTTTTTTTCCTTAAACTATGATAATAACGCCTTAAGTGGTAATATTTGTATAATTTATGTTTATACACCATTAGGTGATAAAAATTCATTATTTAGTAGATAGCTGTAAGTCAACTTATGAAAAAATTTTAAAATAAACTAAACAACATAAAATTAAAATTTGTTTAACAAATATATGCAAAATTTGTTAATAGATACGTATAAATTAACAAATCAATTTTTTTAAATTACTCTAAAAACTGGTAAATTGAAATATATCTAATGAGCATATGCAACATTAAAAAGAAATCCTTTAATGGTAAATAAAGAAGTTAATACACACTGAAATTAAAGGAAGCAGTCTATTAAACATAAATATAATTAGACAGTCAAACAAACATTGAATAAAACCCATATACATTATAGGAAACGATCTAATAATTGGAAATGTCATGAAACGGCCAAACAAATATTAAATAGTAACATCATTGCATAACAATACATGAAATTAAAAAAAAAACGTACTTAGTGTTCATGGATGATTAAAATCCATATCAAATTTAAAACAAATCTTAATCTAAATCGAAGTAGATGATAATTAGTAGGTTGATCTTTTCTAATTTTAATTTTCATCCCAAGGACAATCGGATAGGACTTTATAGTTGATCTTTCATTATAAACGTAACTAAAACGTAGCTAATATTAGTTACCTCGTGTTCTTACTCAACATATACTCTCTTGTTGGGAGTCTTTTGTTAGAGTCATTTCTTCATTTTCACTTGTAGAATCATTTAATTATAAAAAAATAGGGAAAATACAATTTGAGCATTCAATTTGCGACCGACTCGCACCTTAAGAATCCAATTTGAACTTGTATGGTTGTGATATCTGAAAAGCATCGGATCAAATGTTTCAAAAGACACATTTCTGTTGCTAAAATTATGAAATATGTGAAAATCCACACTGCAAAATACATACAGTAAATGGAGCTAAATGTACATAGATAAGTATTTATATTTAAAAGACGATTACACTAAAATGTAACAGCTTTCAATTAGTGGACAGTATTTGAAATAGTGTTGTCATTTGGTAAATTTAATTGTGAAAATCAATTTAATTGGATCAGCAGTCTGTCAGACAAATAAAAATTACGAGCATAAGTAGTTACCAGCACAACACCACAACTGGATTTTTTTAATACAAACTCAAAGCAGAAATTAAAAAAAAAAAAAGAAAAAAACTGCAATTGTCACATTGTGGAACATGTATGCTAGTAGTAAGAGGTTTCAACTATAACTACATCTATAGACATAAAAGAAAAACACAAAAAAAAAAAAAAACCGGCATAAAAAAATAAGAAATAAAAAAAATCATATTCCAATATCTTTTTAGGCTGGAAAAAGATATTGGAATCACTGCTATTTTTCTTACATATAGATGATGCGGCATGATCATGGAGGTTGGTTTTCTAAGTGATGATATGTGTGAAGAGAAATGCTATTTGCATATACAAAGTGTATAAAATTTCTACATATATGCCATATATTTACTTAAATGTGTCCGGTCTCATCTTTCTTAAAATGACAACTTTTGGAGTTGTGTATACAAATTTTGTACTACTTTATATATAAAATATACAAAATTTGTAGATACACCATGAATTCAAGCACTGACCATGCTACATGTAATATTATTTCCACAACTTATTTTTTAACTTGTCGTATATGATAGAAATCCATTAATTTCTTTGCAAATATCAAAATGCAAAATTTCACAGGATAATACCACACATACAAGTTGTAAAATAAGTTGTACGCATAACATTGTATAAAGATTTATCCATAATGCTATGTCTCATGTAACTTTGTAACGTATGTTGTCCCGCGGTTTGCTGCATTGAATTAAACAATCTGTCAATTTCTCAATAATTATTTTTACTATAAGCGTACCTGAGTATAGACATTCTAAACAGTCGCTTAGGGCCCCCCAACCATGACTAAAAAAAGGGGCCCCGAAATTAAAAAAATTATTATTGAAAATTTAAATATTTATATTTTGAGTATGTGATATAATGCAGTGACGTTTTTTAATTGATAAAGGAGAAAATTAATTGTTAAATATAACTAATAATTAGTTTAATTCATAAGTTTTAGCCAAGGACCCAAAAACATTTTATTTAAAAGCTGCTTAGGTCCTAGAAAATTTTGGAACGTCCTTTATTTTTTACAACCGTCTTTATGTAAAGAAAAATCATTTATTAAATTGTCACACTTAATAGTGTTCAAATCAGTGTTGTAAAAGTCGTATTAACCAAAGTCGTATTAACCATTTGATTTTTACCAGAAAAACTAGAAAATCGACTGAAAATTAGTTGAACTCACTCAAGAAATTTTGCCCAATAACGGGGGAAAATCTGATTGAACCCCGTTTGATTTAAGGTCTGGGGGACTTTTTCTACACCATTCACCGGTGAGCTTTGCCCAACACGACGTGACTCCGTAATTAAAGTTCTAACAACTTCCTCAATTTCTTTGAAGAACAATTCACGTTACTATTACTTCGGCTGTAAGAGAGTACACAGGCCGCGTTAGATATTTTGTCATCTTCTCATGACTTATATTTGATCATCATATTATATATACTCTGGCGCCTCGAGTTATAATCAGTCATTCGATACACATATTAGAATATTGTTTCTTTTTTATGAAAATTGCCAGTAAGATCCATCTCAAAATTACTAGTACAAAAGGGGAAAAGGGCAAACAATAACGTACTCTTTTCTGCTTATAAAGAAAACTCTCTTAAGAATATCATTTCTTTTATTTGATATATCTAGTCTAATTGTCATTTTCTTATATTTATTAAAAGTGAATGTTTTAATATATCTAGAGCATGTTTAGTGTGGGGGAAAAGCCTAAAAACCTAAGTTTTCCCCACCGTGTTAAGAGCATGATTAATGTGGGGAAAAAACCCAAATTTTTGAGTTCCCCCCCCCCCCACCCCAAAAGAAAATCATTTAATATAGAGAGAAAGAGAGGGAAAAAGCCATCTTGGGGGTGGGGGGGGAGGGGAGTTTGGGGCTACCAAACTTACCCTTTTCCCCACTCTATTCATTAAAAAAATATATATAATAAATTTAAAAAAATAATATTATATAAAATATTGGATATCAATTGTACTATGAAAAAAATAATGACAAAATAAGTTGTAAAAAATTTTTAAAAAAATAAACAAAATCCTTTAATATGGTTTCCCCCCCAGTTTTCCCCCTACACATTATTTGGTAGTAGTTTTTTTCCCCTTAACTTTTTTCCCTCAACATTAATCTTACTCTAAATAATATCAAAGTGTAAAAATCCAAATTTTAGAGAATTTGGGGTGGAAAAAGCAATTGGCCTCTTTTCACCTTTTTCCCCATTTTTTCTGAACAAAATTTCAAAATTCCAAATGTACCGAATTGGGTGTTTCTAACAAATGAGGATTGTCAACTGAATATAGGGGTCCAATTTATTTTTTAAATTGAGACTATCTACATGGTACATACTTGACTTGTTTTTCTTAGCTATGAGATACTCTTAAATGCCAAATACTTGTTTTTATTAGCTATGAGATGCTCTTAAATGCTAGAAATTTGTCCTCTTTTCCCCTTTTCCCTCTTCCCCTTTTTCTGCTTTACTTTCTCACCCACATTAGAAAATTTATCATCTAATGTAATAATGTTAACTAAGTTAGATACCGATATTCAATTTATATAAATAATAAATTTTCTCACAAACAGTAATCATAATACAATCTATCTAGGTGAGGCATTGGGATATAGATGACCTATGTTTGATTATCTCTATATGGGGCTTTATTCTACTGACCTTTGTGATGTGTTTTAATAAAACTTCTATGCACATTTATATTATTAAAATGTAGATTGTAATTGAAAAAGAATACAGAGAACACTTGACTAGAAAATTAAGACAAGTAGAAGGTCTAAATTAACCAATTAACTAGACATTTTTATCTACTGGTTAGTTTCTATTAACAAAAAGTATCAAACCTAATACTTCTAAAAGATTAAAAATTTAAACCAACAGTGATAACTCAAATAGTAAAGAGCCACATTTATCAGAACGAGATCTAAGTTCTACTTTATGTCCCTTTCTGAAGTTCCCAAAATTGTTGTACCAAAAAAAAAAAAAAGAAAAAGAAAGAGGGAAGAAAGACTTAAAATTTGTTTGTTTTGACGGGTCGTGAGTGAGCCGACTGCCACCTTTATGTGATCCAAGAACATAAACAGAAAGTAAAAATAGAAATATACGGTAGATTTACACGATCTAACTGCGATTCCCCTAAAATGAAAACGACAAAGCCAAATCACATTCATGTTACTGTTGTGTAAGAAATATATACCACAAACATAAAACCAAATAAAGGGGGAAAAGGCTACGCTTTTTCCTTGTTAGTACTCTTGTTTCTGTAATAATTAATGTGTTGATAATTCAATCTGAGGCTCTGGTTCTGCGTGTTTCTTTCTGGGTTTTATTCATGAGACTCCGAATTTCGCGGTTCACGCACCGCCGGCCGGAACCAGTTCATTTTACAGCAGCACCACCGACTGAGCCAGAGTCACAGCCGGCAACCCCACGACTCGTCTCAATTGGGTTTGTTCCTGTTTTCCATTTCCTTTTACATCAATTGATTTGGTAATTCGGTTGATGTTATCGAATTCCTTTTCTCTTTTTGCCCCTTATAGATCGCTTTAACATAGAAGAATTCGAGGTTGAAGAAGAAGACCCTTTACCCGAATTCTCATGTCCGTATTGTTACGAGGAGTTCGATATAACCTCCCTTCGCTCACATCTAGATGATGAACACTCTTGTGAATCAAAAGTCATCGTGAGCATATCTTTACCAGCAAGATTCTTTCTTTCATATGTTGATGTTTTATTATGCTATCTCTCTTTGGGTCTAGTTTATTTGCTTCATTTGGTTGAAAGGTTCCATTTTTCTTCTTTCTTGTATCCTTGCTTAGCTTATAATGGTTGATTTAGCATGAGAGGAATATCTTCTTTTTCCTTTCTGGTATGCGTGCTAATTTTGTGTTAGTTATTTGGAGAATTGGATAAAGAAAGAAAGCAAGTTAGAATCTTTTTTTATGTGGATCAAAACACACAGGGATTGTTCAAATAGTTAGAGGATAACCTAGGGCCTTAGGTATATTGTCTGCAGTTATTATCTATAAATCACAAGTTTTCCCTCATTATGTTAGTGCCTTGTTGACCTTGTACTTCTTATGACTACGATTGCAAATTAATGGGACTTTATTGTGGCTATCGTGGTTTATTTTAGGGAGTTAAGTACACTATTAGTAATCAAATGATGTGGGGGTAGTATCTGGATGTTGGATCCACCATGACATAAGAAAATATGCAAATATTTATTTATTTATAACTTTAAGCAGGTACTAAAAATGAGCAATGCTCAATATAGTTAAGCATATTATATGATTATGATAAGATTTTGCTCACTACACGTCATATTGACTACATAGATAAAATAAAACTGGCAAATAAGGATCATTTGCACTCTGCTCTTGAGGGGGCTAGACTCTGAAGCTGGGATAGTGCATCAAAGATTTGAATCATTTTTCTGATTCCTAGGATTTTATTATGTACTTTACAATGTTAAATCAATTGGAAAATTCCTATTGAAACACCTCATGTACTTTTATAAATTTATCAATTGAATAAGTTAGTTACAACATTCACTGCTTGAAGATAATTTTATGAGAATGATTTTTGGGGGTTGGGGGGTACCGGCCTGGTGAATCCGTAATTATTATATGAAAAAAGATGCTATTTATCTACGTGTAGCTTAAAACAAGAGGTAAAATTCTGCAGTGAATGATATAGATAGGATGTCATAATGTGATGATATTTTTGTATTTCATTTTTTTTTTTTTTTTTTGGTGCCCACCATTTCGTATTGAATATTACATATAACAAGCAAAGATGGGATCACCATTTGCACTCTGCTGTTAATCCTTAATAGATAGTTTGTAAGTTAGGAGAAGTTGAAAATTTGTTCTCACATGATGCCTGCTGGGATGATGGTAGTCTGGAGGTGGGATAATGCTGTGAAGATTTGGATTGTTATTCTGTTTTCTGGGATTTTATCATGTACTTTAGTATGTTAGATCTATTGGAATTCTCTCTATTAGGGTATCAAAGAAAGATGCCTATTGAAACCCTCTTATCTGTTTCTGTAAATTGTCAATTGAATATGTTAGTCAAAGCATCCACTACTTGGAGTTAATTTTTTAGCAGAGATTATCTACATTATCTTATTAGTTACCTGCAATTTTCAAACCCTCAAAAATAGTTTTGAGAAAGTTTTTTTTTTTCATTTGATTTTGTCGAGTCTTGTGTCAACTTTGGATTATAATTCTCGACTGTAAGGGAAGTTACTTGTTTCCTTTTTGAAGTGCTTAAGGCATACTTTACAATCCAAATTTCTATTTTGCAGAACTGTTAAGCGATATTGTCATGATAATAACAAGTTAAAAAATGACTTTTGTAAAAGGTTCCAGAAATGTGACTGGTGGCCTTCACCTCATTGGACATAATTTTGTACTACATTTCTCTATCATTAGGATTGGCTCGTGATAGCGTTATGAAGAACTCTGTGACCAGCTAAGAGATGCATATTTCAAAACAAAGGATGTTAAAAGATAGGTTCATAATAGCTTGCAGAAAATGCTATGTAATATGAATTTCATAATTCTCTCACACTTTTTCTGACTTGGAAGTCAACTTCTTAAACAATCTTTATTTGACTTCACTGGATTTGTATACTTGTGGCTGATCGTGAATCGCGAGTTTCAAAGAAGCATTATAATTTCTTTGTTATTCACTTTTTCCTTTTTATGTTTTTTCTCTTTTCTTTTGAATCTTTTTAAATTAATCTATTCTGTCAAATACACAAATTAAAGGGTAAGTTCATTGTACCATTTGTGTTTTCTATTGTTTCATAGGACAAAGTCTTTTTCGTTTTACTCTATATATATATATATATATATATATATATATAGACACACACACACATATTTTTTTTTTTCTCCGACACCCCCTTGTTTAATTCATCCTAGATTTGTCCTGAATTTAACATCCTTTAGTTATGGATCTGATATGTCACTACTATCAAGTTTTCATTAGCACAGCGTTGCCACTCGATCTGAGTCCCAAGCAAAAGCTTTACTTTAAAAGTATCAATAATTGATACTTTTAAAGCTTCTTTCTTTCGTTCCTTTTGAGTACTTATTTTATTCACGTGTGCTCTTCCGATCTGGATGGGACGTCGAAACAGGCTGTAGTAGGCTGACACTTGTTGCTTGAAATATTTATAAATTGCTGTTTCAAAAGTCTCATGCTCCATTTATCATTTCTTGCAGGCCTGCCCTGTTTGCTCAGTTAAAGTTGCCGGGGATGTGTTAAATCATATTATACTTCAGCATGGACAATTATTCAAGATATCCTTTATATAAAATATAGTCACATCTCCTGCATTTTGAATAAAACCTTGCATCAGTATGATAGTGTTTTACAAATTTATGTTGAAGAAAACACTTCACGTATTTCTCCTCCTGCATTTTCAGCATCATTTCACATGTGTAGTATTTCACGTCCAACATGATATATTTACTTGAATATCCTTCATTTACCATGGAATATTCACTTATATGTCTTGCACCTGCAGTATATTTTTACTAGTCACTTCTATCTGCTGCATTTTCAATATA
>CAVNYN010205264.1:0-12737 GCA_963692815.1 Nyctanthes arbor-tristis | reverse complement strand
ACTTCAAAGATAGTTCCTTCAACTCATATACTTTGATTTGTGGTGGGTAAATGCCTGATGTAAAAGAAGAAATCTTGATTTTTATAGCTCAATGTGGAGATGGCTCAACATAATAATGTTTTAAAACAAAATTTAGCACTCACCTGAAGCTATAAGATACTCGCCATCAGGGGTCACCTTAATTCTAGTAGTCGCAGTTTCAAACCTCAAATCCTGTATTAAATCCACCCTTCGCTGATACTCTATAAACCGCCCAAGAATGAAAGTCATTTATAAAAATAGCCTTGTGCCAAATTAACATAAGTAATTACTCTGTTTTAACATATATATCTTAGCTTCCAATAAGTTAGACAGGAATAATAAAGTAGAATAGCAAAGTTTATCTCAAAACTTAATAAACAATGAGTATCCAATACGTTTCCAGAAAATTTCTCTCGAGTGCGTCAAAATCATAGACAGCAACCATCAGTCGTCAACAGTGAATAAATACGAAGACTATATTTCAATTTTTATTATACTAAAAAAGCCTGAGTTATAAAATTATCAAGCAACATTTAGGCAAAAACTGTACCTGGATTTTTACGTAGTGCTCTGAGCTTCTTTGGAGGAAGCCAGGTGGCGACGGAGCGGTGATTTCCAGATACCGTATACATTTTCACTCCGTTTATGGTGGTCGACTTCAAGGTCCCCCCCTGGTAAGCCATCTTTGTTTCTCTGTATAGGTTGTTCAAGCTTCTGGTCCTCTGTATATATCAAAAGCTCAAATAATCAGTCAGAAAAGTAGTTCCTCAATCTATTTCGACAACACCCTTGCGCGACCAGACTTCGGCGGAATCCTGTAGGCGGCGCGTGCAAGGTCGAAGCAGAAACTGCGGGTTGGGTTTTTGTAGGCGAAGTTGCTTTCTGGGGTTTATTGCGAATTCGCGAATGGAGAGACGACTGGGCGGGTTGGCTCAGTTTGGGCTATACTTTGGTGGGCTAAGCCCAACTTTGGTGGGCTGTTTGGGTTTCATATCGGGCCAGGATACTATTCTTCGGGCTATACTAAAATGCCCAGCAGCCGCATACAAAACCCTAGCCCGCTCACCCCATTAGAAACCCTAATTCATTTTCGCCCTCACCCGCCCCTTCTTGTTCTCCGTTACACAGATCGCCGAAAATGGTGAGCCTCAGAAACCTTATTCTTTTCTCTGTACAGTTTGGTTATCGTATGCTGAGAATTGGTTTTGATTTATTCGTGAATTGTTTATAGCCGTTCAAGAGGTTCGTTGAGATCGGAAGGGTGGCTCTTGTTAACTACGGCAAGGACTATGGGAAGCTCGTCGTTATCGTCGACGTCATTGACCAGAATCGGGTTTAAATCTATTTCTTCCATTTTCGTATCCTTTATGTTGCTGTCTAGTTTGGAGTAGTTTATTTTGCCGAAGCACTTGATTATTTCTCTAGTATTTCTGGAGAACTTTAATGGTTCAAATGGAAGTTTAATTGATTTCAAAGAAACTGGCAACTAAACAAGTTTGAACTGTCAGGCTCTTGTGGATGCCCCTGACATGGTGCGCAGCCAGATGAACTTTAAGAGGTTGCAACTTACTGACATCAAGATCGACATCAAAAGGGTTCCGAAGAAGAAGACTCTTATTGCTGCAATGGAGGCTGCTGGTAAGTATTGAAGTTTTGGAAAATCTTGTTCCACATTAATCCTACAAAACAATGAAGTTGAAAATTTACAATTTTTGTAGATGTGAAAAACAAGTGGGAGAATAGTTCTTGGGGAAGGAAGTTGATTGTGCAAAAGAGAAGGGCCTCATTGAATGATTTTGATAGGTTCAAGCTGATGTTGGCCAAGATCAAGGTGTGTACTGTTATCCACTCCCTGCAAGTTATGTTGATTTCATGTATGCTTTCTGGCTTTGTGGATGTTATTTCATTTGTTTGCTTTATCATCGAAACAATTGTACAAGTTATCACATTTGTTTATAATGTAAAAATAAAACCCATAAATTTACGATACCTGAATGAGTACAGTACAGCGGCAAATTTTAAGGCATGCAATTATGTTGAACATCAAATACATATATAGCTTATAAATTTGCATGCTAGTAACTGAGTTTATCCTGCATGGATAAATTCTGGTAGGATTTGGATTTAGATAAGGTGCTCGTCTGGAAAGGGAGACCATTTTGTTCCGAAATAACTAAAGAATTCTTCTTGCTTATTAGAAAGAAAAATGAAACCTAGATACAAACGTGTGCAGACAAGTGACCTTAATTCTCATGCTGACAGAATCTGTTAGTGTTACTAGATCATTTCCAATGCATGAATGTGGATTGGGGATGATGTAGTAGAGAGATAGAGTAGATGATTATTTTAATTGAAGAGAAAGGAAACAAAAACTAAGGGAGTGGGGTTTTGTGTGTGTGTGTGTGTTTTTTTTTTTTTTTTGGGGGGGGGGGGGGGAGAGCAGAAGTGAAAAAGCGGAGAGATAAAATAATGGGAACGTGATGAAGATGCTCTTAGATACTCTATATATCTGCTACAAGTTCGTCATAGCCTTTTATATTAATGTTGAATGATTTCATTTTGGTTTCGCAGAAAGCTGGCATTGTGAGGCAGGAGCTTGCAAAGCTTAAGAAGGAAACTGCTGCCTGAGACGTTATACTTTGGCAATGTTAAGATTTTTGTCTAGTTTCTTTAAAGTTGTGTTGTTTAATTATGCAGGTTTTCATTTACTTAAATATTTCACCTCATGGGAAATAGAACTCAGTTATTGGTCATTACTGTGGGATTGATTGAAAATCTTATTAGTTACTTTGTTCAAGATAAATGTAGGCTCAAATTTTGGTACTATTTTGTGATGTCTTTTGCCTAATATTCTTAAGTAGGTGTTGGCAGCAGAGCATTTCGAGTGGAGCACTTTGGATTGCTCGGCAAAATGGGGAGTCTGTCCTTTTATAACAATATATATTTGGTTTATAATTAGTGGCCAAACGGACCTTCCCCATAGACATGCCTAGAAAAAGAATGGAACAAGGTATGTTACTGATTTAGGAGTTGAGCAAAAGATGTTTGAGAGTAAATTTTGAATTTTTGACACGGGGGGGTGTACGTGAAGTTCAGCCAGTAGTGGTCTGTCAGTTCTAAACAAGAAGATATTCTGAGTAAGAGGAGAATGACAAATTTTGAAGGAGAAATAAGAGGTAATTGAAAAAGAATTGGTATAAAAAGAAACGTAGGGGATGGACGTTTATCTGATATTTTTTCCGCTTTTCTGTTTCTTTTTGCTGAGTTAAAAGGAAAAGCTATAATATATTTTCAATTACCCGAACTATATTTTCTTTCTATACCCAAAAAAAAAAATTCTAGGCTTGCAATCAAAAGTACCATTTATCTAGGTGATTTTTGAAATGAAACATGTGAATAAAAATGATTTCACATACATCCAGTTGAGTGTGTTTGATTGGAGGGTAGAAAAAGAATTAGAATTATATTTTATGGAAAATGATTTTCCATCTCTCCATTGGAATTTATTTTCTTAGATTTTAAGGAAAATTTTCACTTTTTAATTTAACATGGAAAATATATTTCACAAACATAAAACTGTGTTTGATTGGCACAAGGAAATTTGGGTGAAAATGACATTTTTCATACAAAATAATTTACGATGGACGTTACTTTTTCCCTCTTTTTTCTTTTTCCTTTTGTTGAGTTAAAAGAAAATGCTATAATAAGTTATTAGTCAATTATATTCACACTATAGTCTGCACTGTTACAGTTATATTCCAAGTGTTTTTATACCATATCTTTATCGTCAAATTTTCAGTAATGTCATTATTAATGATTTCTTTTCAAAAGTTATATTTTGCCCACTTTCAAATAGAGAAATAGTTAGCCACCTTTTTGTTTTAGTTACTTTTTCTTTTTTCTTCTTTTATATAAAATACGAAGAGGAAATAAATCTTTTACGCGGTTTTAACATATTTTTTAAAGAAAATTAATTTCAAAGATATAAAATGTGCCAACTAGTTAAAAATTAAATATGAAAAATGTATGAATGATCTAGACGTTTGGTGTCGTAGTGGTACCAAACGGTGACATGAAATAATATCAGCTACTGATCTGACCACATCATTACCCATACTCATCACATTAGTGACTATTATTATTCTACACTATGTATTTGGTGCCTAAACGTCATGTCCTATATCATTTATTTATTTATAATAATGAAAAATGGGACAAGAAGATTAAACATAATTTACATATAATGTTCTCAACTTTTCAATTTTTAATCAATCACATCTCCAATCTCCATTTATGGTCTCATGAGTCCTCAACCTTTACGGAAGTCTCTCCCAAAGTCTCCACTAACGATTTCTATCTATTTTGACTGTTAAAATTATTTAAAATGACCCTTTTGGCCTCACATTGTAATTAAATAAAAAATGGAAATAAAATCAAATAAAAAATATTTTAAAATTTTAAACACTCCTAGCCACTCACCCAATTCATTTCCTTTCTTGGCGCTAATCTTTGAATATGGTTGATTTAGATTCAACAGCTGTAGCGATTAGTCTAACACCCAAAAATTTCATTTTAATTAAAAATGATTTTCTAATCGTTTGAGATTTTTATGAAATTCTTAAGAATAAAATAAAATATCTTATTTGATTTTTATAATAAAAAAAGATAATTATTTATTTTTCAGATTACGATTACCCGTTAAGGATAATTACGAAATTTACCCTAGGGTAATAGTGCACTTTAATAAAATTTTATTTACAACTAAGCTCGTAAAGTAAATAATAAATAAATAGGGGTGAAAAATAGAAATCTTTATACAAATATTCATAAACTTCACGATACGCTATTTTTCCTTCATCTGGCTGACCAAAGATTTTGTGGTTGACCATAACTTAAATTCCGGTCGACCACACGACCAAATATTTGGTCGACCAAGTATTGAGATTTTCTCAACTTGTGGTCGAGCGGTCGACCGTACAATAAGATTATTTCTATTTTATTATTATTCTTTATACTTTTTCTTAAATGGTAATTTGTATTATGTAGGAGTTAGTTATTCAAATCTTGTGACTAATAAAGGTAAATATGACAACTCCACCTATAGTACAAAGTCTCATTTGTTGAATATATGCTTTTCACATGCGATGTGTGAATGACATATATATATATATTTATTTATTCTTGCCCATTAATAAATTGATATAATTATGCCGTGCATAATGTGTTGCACGCTATATATGCATTCATTGAGTATGTAGGTACATGTAGATTATTGACATACGTGAGGGGTATGTCGATATATTATCAGTCACCAGAACGTGGTGAGTTGTGTTTTGGTGAAACAATTGATGATTTGCGTGAGGTCCCCATATAATGCACTTCCTATATAGACATCCAGGTAGATACACCACTTGGGGGCTGGGCGGTTGGATGACCAGGTATATATATTGGATGTAGTGTTAGAAGCCCAGCAACTCAACAGATTGGATATATACTAGATGCAGTATTAGTGGGTTCAGTCCGTCATATATTGATATATGGCCAAGAATTGTCTATTGATATTGATAATTCATTGGCGACGGTCAAGTAGGGATGGTAACGAGATGGGTATTACCCGATACCCACACGTACCCGCCCTGAACGGGACGGATATTACCCGCCCCATTAACTATTGGGGCGGGTACGGGGTGAAAGATTTCGCTCCAAAGTCTTATCGGGTCGGGTCGGGTAATGGCCGCCCCAGACCCGATACCTTATTTATTTTTTTATTTTTATTTTTTTGGTAAAAAAATTTTAAATTTAAGTAGTGAGTTGGTGAGTGTTTGATCTCAGGTACCCAAAATGGAAACAATAAACCTTATTTATCCCAACTAGTACCCTTTTTATTGAATTTTTAACGAACCTTAATAATTAATTCATTCAAAATTTGAGTTTTCTTAAAATAAAAAAAAAAAACTAATTCAAAGACAAATCAAACTCTCTCCCTAAATCAACTCCCCTCCTCTTGTCTCTGTCTCTGTCTCTGTCCAACTCAAACATTCAACTTCAAGTCTCCACTAGTCCACCCAATCCCAAAGTATCCGCCACCGCACCCTTTTTTTTTTAAGAATTTTTTCCTTAACGGGGCGGGTAAAGGGTAATTTTTTTTGTACCCACCCCGAACTTCCCCCGCCCCGTACCCGATTCAATCAGGTACGGGCGCGGAGATTTCCTTAACGGGGCGGGGGAAGGTATACCCGGCCCGTTGCCATCCCTACGATCAAGGCATGGGGAGTCTTTGAAAACAAGGCATGAGCGTTATATATTGACAAGCCTAATTTTTGAAGAGCTCATGCGGTGTTTTTACAAGGGACATAGGCCCTATATGCTCAGCTATGTATGAGAGCATCACTTCACTTATTAGAAATCTTGAGCATGCCATGCATATTATCATATTAAATGAGTCTTTATGGCTCACGTAGTTACTTTTGTGTTGTAGACTTATATATCAATAGTGTGGACCATTGGAAGTTTAAGGAAGGCGTGACTAAGATACGCTGCGCTACGCTAATTTTATCAGAGTAAATAATTCTACTCCACTGTGTCGAATAAAATATGCTATTCTTGAGGGACGGGGCGTTACAATTAGTATGTAAACTGGGTTTTCTCGCGGTTTGCTAATTTTAGAACTTTTGCTAGAATTTTCAATTTTTTTATTTGATTTATATCTTTTTTTTAATTATAAGGTGAGAGCAAAGTGGTCATTTTATAGGGATTTAACACCAAAAAATGAATGGAACTATTAGTGGGGATTTAAGGAGAGATTTCGTTAAAAGTTGGTGACCCGTGAGACTAAAAATAAAGATTGAAGATGAGATTGAGAGCTTGTTTGATGCTCTTTATTTGCGCTTTTTTTATCAAATTTATAATTTTACCTACCACGAATTTGACATTTGATTTGACAACTATTCAATTACAACCACATATTTCACATATTTTTACATTCACAATACACATTTTACATCTCTCCTCTTTATAAATTCTACAAAAAAAGAGCAAATAAAAAGCTTCAAACAAGCTTTAATTAAGAGTTAAAATGTTGGGATGTCAAGTATAAATTACCTTTACTCTATATTTTCTTTCCATACAAATTATAGGCTTGCAATCAGAAGTACCCTTCAGACCTGTATAAAAAAGGTACTCTTTTGGCCATAAGAGTATCTCCAATGGAATGTCCATTGGAGAAATTTTTCTGCCACATCATTTCAAAAAAGTGATGTGATAATAAAAAAAGTAGACATTGTCTACCACAATGTTAATCTATAAGATAATGTCTATAAATAATGTCTATATATCAACCCTTCTATTTTTTCTTTATTTATCTGCTCCACTATTGTATTAACTATTTATATCTTGACAAGTGTCTGTTAATTCATGCAATTCACATTGATCATTAGAGATGATTTATACTAATTTTCAATAATTAAAGTCATATAAGAAGACATTCACTTTACACCATTAGAGGTGCTCTAATGGTGGTGATGATTCAATGAGATATGTGTATAAAAATGATTTGCAAATTTATACTAGTGTAAATTTCATATATGGTGTCCAACTTTTGTGGTTTTGCTCTTTGTAACAAACAGCTCCCTTTTCTTTTTTTCCTCTATGAGTCCCTAGCTTTTCAAAAATCACACATAAGATCCCATTGCTCTTAAATCCTATGAAAATAATATTTATACTCTTATGTATATTTAAATAAAAACAAAAAGAATTTAACCAAAAAAAAGTTAAAAAAAAAAGAGGAAAATATTTCTTTTCCAACCGGAACCCCACCCTACAATTAGAAAAATGGTAGATTTTGGGTACCGCCCCTCCCCTCGGATTTGCTGCCAAAAATATGCCATTTGGTGGCATAGCAGGATTGGGTAGAGTTGGGTTCCGGGGGTGGGGAAGAGAATATTTTCCTTTTCATTCTTTGAAATTTTTTCTTTTTGTTATTATTTGAATACAAAAGTGTATATGTGTGTGTGAATTTTGTTTTATTTTGATAAGAGTGGGAGTTTTATATGTGAGAAGTTTTGAAAGATTGGGGCCCGCAGCGTTGAATAAAAAATAAGTATCTATTTGCTATGAAGTGTAAAGGTCGTGGACCACATGTGAAAGAAGACCCAACAAAAAAACAGACCACTACATTAAATACGCGAAATTCCGAGGTAACCCACCCACGATTGACGGTTAAACCTTCGAAACACAAATGGGAGAAACCGAGTAATTCAATCCCGACGCGTATGTAAATACATACCCAAATTCTGGACTCCATTGATTCCAACATCTAATTCTCGTTTTTACAGCTCCCGAATTGAACAAAAGATGAACTTCTTCTCCAAAAAACCTACGGCAAAAGGTCAGTGATCGCTTGATTTTCGTTTACTTTTATTATTTTCAGTTATTATTATCTAGTTCAATTCCTTTAGTTTTTCTTGATTGATTGAATTGCCCGCGCGTTGACTTTTGAAAAAAAAAGGATAAAATTCAGTTTTGAATAATGTGATCGTCGATGTTAAGATTATTATGCTGTTGGATTGCAGAGGCGCTTCGGGAGAGTAAGAGGGAAATGGCACATGCTACCAGAGGTATCTATCAGTGATGTTTAGTTAATTACAAGTTTTATTTATTTGGCATTTGATTAATTTCCTTGTCCAGAAATTCTCTACTACAATCCGCTATGACGCAGATGCGGGCCTGACAACTGACCCAATTAGCATATTTTTTTAGAAGTGAGGCCCACTGCTGGTACCATAATGTACTAGTGGATGGTACTAGAAAAAATTTTGCTCCCTTGTCTATACTTTTTATATGATTGAAGCAGAGAATTATGGTTATTTATGATTTTCTAACAACAGACAACGAAGTAAGCTTGCAATAAATAAATACATGTAGGCAGAAACGAATAGCCGAATAGGTGAAGAATGATATAGGTCTGTGCTTTCATGTCACGAATATTAATGGAGAACCAATTTTGGTTGGTCTGTATTCCAATGGACGAAAATTAGCTTGGTACTCGGTAGTTTCTAAGAATCTAGTGATCTATTTTCTTTCAATCCACATATAGTGTAGTCATGAATACGAAGGTGATCAAGGATTTATAGAGTGAGCCAAAATTGCAGAGTTTTACACGGGTGCCACCATTCAGTTTCCTATCAAACTCGAAATCGATATGAATATTCTTAAGGAGAAGTTTGAATTGGATTAACCAGTTCGGGAACGTGAAATGTTAAGTTGCAATCTCAAGGTCAAGTAATTCTGATAAGAGTTGGAGTAATAATTTCTATGTCACATTTCAAATTTTCAGTTGTAACTAAGATTTCAAAGAACTAATTACTCTGGTCTCTGATTTTGATTCAGGGATAGAGCGCGAAATCCATGCACTGCAATTAGAGGTACTCCCAAGGTGCTCTAAAATGTTTTTATACATGGTTTGTACAAATAAAAATAGTATCAAAAAATGGTTTGTTTGTGTTGCAGGAAAAAAAACTTGTTGCTGAGATTAAGAGAACTGCGAAAACTGGGAATGAGGTAGGTTGCAAATGTATATTTATTGAACGGCTCTAAAAGACTTAGTTTCCTCTGAATAATCTTTAATTGTTTCTGTGTTTCAGGCAGCCACAAAAATTCTTGCGCGCCAACTGGTTAGACTTCGACAACAAATAGCCAACTTACAAGGCAGTCGAGCTCAAATGAGGGGCATCGCGACTCACACCCAGGTAAGTTGTTAACCGTTACAATCAATACTATATTTTGGAACTTCATCTGCCTTGGTTTATGTCAGTATGTGGGATTTAACCAACCATTTTTTATTATGATTATTTTGTTCTTTAGGCGGTATCTGCACAATCGTCTGTTGCGGTTAGTATGAAAGGTGCAACCAAAGCTATGTCAGCCATGAATAAGGTGAGACAGTACTTCTAATTTTAAGTTTTTCTTTTGTATATTAGCTTCATGAAATACCTGTTAAGTAATAAGAAAAATTTGAAAAATTATTGCAGCTATTTCCAAGATAAAATGAAAGATAATTAGTTAGTCGCAATTAAAGTAGAAATGATTTTTAATCTAGACCATGGGATAATTTTAATCAGTGATCAAAGGGTCTTAGAGAAGATGCCTAGAGAAAGTCGTGTCTCTTTGAGTTGGCACAGATAATCCATGAATAGAGAAGGGTCACTTTAGAAGAAGCGTGTCATTCTGAAGAAACTGAAACAAGTTCATAAAAATACTCCATCATTTCATTAATTGAAGATATAGAACATGATTAGAAGGATTTTCTTCCTTAATCCCCACTCTGATGCCACAGGAAAATATGATTCCTACCGTGAAATGTGTATATTCTCGGTTTGTGAGCTAATACATTTTGTTTTTATACTGTTTCATTCTTATCTTTTATGTTAGTAGTGAATTGCCCAGGGTGGGCTGGGCTGGGCTGGATGCCTTAATTTGTTCACAAAAGGTGGATTTGAATTCTCTTTGGGAAATGAAACTGTTGAGTCATATTTTTGTGCATTGATGATAACATCTTACTGTAATTACTGTTTGCCACCTTCCGCTGGTGATTTTATGCTCATTAATTTATTGTTATTACAGCAAATGGCGCCCACAAAGCAGGCAAAGGTGATTCAAGAATTTCAGAAGCAGTCAGCACAAATGGATATGACTGTAAGTTCACTTTTTCCATTATCTTTCAAAATATGCCACATCTTTTGCTAGTGAAGTTAACATTTGCTGCCACAGCTCTGGAAGCTAACATCCTGTATCCCGTATTTCCTTGTAGACGGAAATGATGTCAGACGCCATAGATGATGCTTTGGATAATGACGAAGCTGAGGATGAAACTGAAGAGTTAACAAACCAGGTATAATTCTTGTTGCTGAAACAGTTTTTTGGTCAGAAAAAGTTTCATTGATTCCAAATCCTGTTAGTAATTAACTCATTAATATTGGATTATCCAATTAATGATATAAATGGTAGTTCGGGTGAATGGTCATAATTTGAATTGCTGTTACACTTCTCTGTATTTAATATTTTATGACTTAATTTTGGCATGTCAAGATCCTAAACGAATCAAAATCAAGAGTCCGTATTGTTATTTTGGCCTCTCTCTTCGCTATCATTAAACTTTGACTTTCCTAGAATTACAGTAGGTTCTAGTTGATCTTCATGTTGAACCTAGAAGGATCGTTAAGAAACAGAAATATATGTACCATAGAGTTTCACTGTCAGAATGGGGTTCTACCAGGATGAAATTGCCAACAGAGTTTACTTTATTGTAACAGGATCTTTTGATAATTTCATATTCAGAAGTATGTTGTGCATTTGAGAAAAACGATATTATTATTGTTATGTGTTATATGTTTTTCCTTGCAACACATTTTCACTTGTTTATGCTTACTGATACTTTCAGGTTCTTGATGAAATTGGCGTAGATATTGCCTCCCAGGTTAGTTAATTTTTTTAATGAGAACTGTTACTTTGATACGGTTACAAGATTCCCTGTCACATATGTAGATTAATATTCCTGTTTCGAATTCTGACAGTTATCAGCCGCTCCCAAGGGAAAAATCGCTGGGAAGAACACTGAGGATGCCGGAAGGTATATACATTGTCATGATGTCTCTTTGTGATTGTTTCTTCAGTTCGGTTCCGCAGATTCCATAAATTGGCCATTCATGGCACCGATTCTTACATCAATATTAGACACATTCACATTATGGAATTGCCGGGTCTGTCGTAAGCGAGAATAAAACGGTACACTTTAGTTTATCATATATGATCTTAGCATCCTTGAACTAGTGATCTATAGACCTATCCCAGCGCCTCTTAAGAATATTTAGGACTGCAATGGCTTCTGCTGTGAGCAACAGTTTCACACCCATTTTGGTATCCATCAGAAATGTACTGTAGTGAGTTGGTAGTACGCTCTGACACTTTCTCCCATTTCCTCCGTATTATCTCTAGGTTACAGGATCCCACATGTTCACAGATTTTTGACAACCAAAGACTTAATGGTCATGAAACTATAACATTTTACTTTCCACATTATTATTGTCAATTTTGGGGCCACTTAGCTGTTATTAATGTATTACCAGATAGAGATATTCTAGTGGTGAAGGCTTAAAAAGCAACTATAGTTGGTTTGTTACTGAAGTTGACTACAAAAGAAGAAGTTGTGTTTCTTTCAAAATGATATTATTTCATCCTTGCTGGATGAATATAAGGCTTCAGTCCCATATTTTTTGGGTAGGCACTTTATGTTATCTATGCTATTGGATTTATCTTTTCAACAGTTGTATATTGCCAGGATTAGCATCCTGTGAGAAGAAGTGCAATGCTTAAATTTCTAGTTTCTTTTGATCGTTGCCAGCATTTTTGCCCTAGTTGTTTCTTCTACCATGAGTTTCAGTTGAACAAATACATTGTCAGGATTCACGTTTCCTCCAGTTTTGTTCATTTTTGCCATCTTCTGTTATATGTAGTTCCGGCATTGATGAATTGGAGAAGAGGTTGGCTGCCCTCAGAAATCCTTGAGCTGCAGGTCGACAAATTACTGCTTTTCCATGCAGTCTGAGTTCATTGACGATATTCCTTTTCTTATGTATAATCTGCACCATTAATTTTTCATAGCATGGTGAACAACATTATCAAGTTCCTTCACTTAGGGTCTCTATTCTTTAGGAGAAGTG
>CAVNYN010205251.1:0-30412 GCA_963692815.1 Nyctanthes arbor-tristis | reverse complement strand
TTTGGATTAGAACTTCAACCCCCGCATCCCCTCTACCCTTGATCGACCAGATGAGGATGCATTACAACGTGATTTGCTCAACATTTTCTTCTGCCCCTTGCTATTGGAAAGCACCATCGACAATACGATGACAATTACGACGATAGAAAATGGCCGAAGGCCAATGATCCATAATCTTATGGAAGTGAATGTTTCGTTTGTCATTGCTGGAGGAGATGATTCTCAAGATTCATTCTTGAGTCTGGGACCACGCCTTAAGGTATAAATTTACTCAATGTTCCCAAATTTCGTGGAAGTTGTAATTTCACTGACTGTTTCTTGATTTGGAGGAGACAAGGAAATGGAACGGGACTTTTTTGAATTGGAGAGGAGATGGAAGTGGGATCCCTGCATTTCCTGCGCAGAGCTTCATTCAACGCGTTTCCACATTCCATGCTGAGAAAATTTTAACTACCAAAATTACCCTTACTCTTTGATTGGAATTGGGTATCAGGTTGTGGATTAACAGTTCATTTGGACGGTTTCCATCACAGGGGACCTGGATGGAGATTTTTGAAAAAGCTGGGGATTCACATAAGGAGTATTAAAGGTTGGATAAGTAATCCCTAACTTATTGAAAAGTTGGGGAAGTTAAGTGTAAATTATCCATATATTACACACACAGATATATAGAAAATAACCGTCAAGTTTGAACTCGAAACGTTCTATCTAGAGCCTTACACAATCCTCACGAAACATGTACGAAACTTTTTTGTGAAATAATCAAATACAGCAGAAATATTCATTCGGGTCGTAAGAATAGTACCAAATGTTCATGAATAATAATAATAATAGTAATAGTAATAGTAATTAAAGAAATAGAATATATGCGCAGAGTATATTAGAAAGGGATTAAGTATTGGGATATTGTACTAATAATGAGTAGACAATATAAAATCGAATAATAGCATATAGAGTTCAAAATATATTTAATTGGACAGGCTCTTCCGATCTGGTGATTAAGAAGGTCTATAGCCTAGGTTGATAACTTCCACTACACTTGAGAGGGGCAACCACTAGCATATATACTTAATAATCGAATTATTTAAAAGAATTAATGTAAGTATATCATATAAGATCAAATAATAACATACAGAATTCCAAGATCGGAAGAGGACAGAGCCGATGGGTGATTAAAAAAGCCTATAGCCCAGGTTGGCAACCTCCATTGCACTTGAGAGAGATGCCCTCTAACCCAAGCGGTTGAGTCTACGTCATAATTTATAGTGCTGGGGGCTACCAATAAAATTAAATATGTTGCATTAATTTGTCAAAACCCTATCAACAGTGGCTTACTTAAATTTAGCTATCTCCAATTGCAACGTTTTCCTTAGAAAGGCAATAATATTTGACAGACACCGTGGAGAATGTTTTCACCTGTTTTTTCTTTTTCAATTGTATGGACATTTCATAAAAAATACTAAAGCAAACGGATCTTCTGGAACCATGGTTTACTTAAAATTGACGCTAGTAGATTAATAATAATAATAATAATAATAATAATAATAATAATAATCTGCCCGCGATTATGAAAAATTTGACACGTTATTTTGACTAGGGAAAATTGGTGTAAATGGTTTTCAATTTATGATGTTGCTGCAATTAAAGCATCTATATTAGTAATACTAAAATAAGTTATTAGTGAAGTAATTAATTAACAACTCAAAAAATGACCTATATTAGTAGTGTTAAAGAAATTGCTAAAAACATTTAATTTAATAAGTTGCTAGTTTTGTTATTAAAGTTAACAATAAACTTAACACTTTATGTAGTATTATTTATTCTTTTTTATTTTAATTAAATTGAGATTAGTCCTGTCTTTGACTATTGAATTGTTAATTAAATTTAACACTCTAGTTAGAATCACTAATACGATATAAATTAATAGTTAAATTTAACTTATTTAGATGTCATTTAACAATCACTAAAAACTTGATTTTTTATTTATATGGATAGTTAATTTTAATACTATCAATATCGTTGCTCTTATAGTAGTTGACATGTGTTTATGAAGTACAATCATTACTTCGAGTCAACATTTATACAATTTACACCGACACATTTTTAACAGTGCATTTTGTTTCTATCTTTCGTAATTTCTGTGTTTCACCTTGAAATTTACTTAGGAGATAGATAAGACTCCTATTAAAGAGATAGATAACGTACGTGACGGAAATCTAAAAAAAACGGCCTCACTGTTTTTGTTATATTTCTACCATATAAGCCATAAAACTCCTTAACAAGAGATAGATAGAGTTTTGTAGCCGGATTGGTTTCACTCTCTTCAAATAAAAAGAAAAGGAAAAAAAAATAAATACATATATCTTTAATATATAATAAATATGGCCATTGGGCTCCATTGTCGTCCCTCTATTTTGTCCTTTTCTGTTCCTTTTTTTTTTTTTTACGAATTTCTTTTCTTTCCTTTTTTTTTTACCAACTTCTTTTTAATTTTCCTCTTTCAATACACAATATTCTTTCCATACACAATGTGAACTTGTGGGCGCCACCGTCGTCCATATTTTCTGTCGTTTTATGCTCCTTTCTTTCTCCTTTTTGGCGTTTGGTAATCCTTTTTTAACCCTTTTTTTCGAATTTCTTTTAACTTTCTCGCTCTTTTTTTTTACGAAATTCCTTTTTTTTCTTTTCTTTTTTCTTACCAAATTCCTTTTAACTTTACTCTTTCAATACACAATAGTCTTTCAATAGACAATGTGAACTTGTGGGCGACATCGTCGTCCATGTTTTCTGTCATTTTATTCTCCTTTTTTTTTCTCCTTTTTAGCGTTTGGTGATCCTTTTTTTTAACCTTTCTTTTCCGAATTTCTTTTAACTTTCTCGCTCTTTTTTTTTTATGAAATTCCTTGTTTTTTAACCAAATTCCTTTTAACTTTCTTCTTTCAATATACAATGGTCTTTTAATACATAATGTAAACTTATGGGCATCATCGTCGTTCATGTTTTTTGTCGTTTTATGCTCCTTTTTCCCCCTTTTTGGTGTTTGGTGGTCCTTTTTTTTTTAAGAATTTCTTTTAACTTTCTCCTTTCATATATCTATAATCTATACTATTATATAAGAGTGAATGTAGGATACTTCTATGACACTATTATATAAAAAAAGAATTTTTTCTTTTTTTTTTGCCCTTTGGCCTCTCTTCTTTTTCTATCATATAGGAGATTCGAATGTCAACAAGACACTATTCCTCTTCAAGTTTGAGCTAAAGAAGGTTGCACTATTCATCCGTGAAGCATTGCATAAAGGGTATTTTCTGCATATCACATTTGAATTCACTTTGTTAATTGTTTGAAGCAATATTTAATTTTTTTTTTTTTACAAATATGTTCACTTCCATTTTTTTTTGTTGTGTTGTGCTCCTTTTTTTTCTCTTTTTTCCAAATTCTTCCGCGAAATATTTTTTTTCAACTAATTAGCTCATAAATATATTGATTGAGGATAAATATAGATACACTACATAAACAAAAAGATTTACTATATACTAAATCTTGTCCAAACACAAAAAAAAATTTGCTGCTGGAAATACAAGAAATAAATTAAACATTTTCTTAAAGATTACAACATATGACAGCGTATTAATTTTTCTGATTTCCAAGTGAGTGATATATTATAGATAACATTTCGGAATTGTGAATTTTCACGGTAATTTGATTCCTATAAATTCGCTTTAAATTTACTTCATTAGTTAATTGAAGTAATATTTAATTTTTTATTTACAAATATATTTCAGGTTAACTTTATGATTGTAACTAGTGTTAGTGTGTGTGTGTGTGTATATATAGAGCAAAACTAAGACAACATTTCCATGACTCAAAGTTGGAACATGAGTTAAGTAAACTTCTCATCACAGTGACAGAATATTAGAACATGTGTAAAGTAACCACAATAATGGAATCGGGGCCAAAAAAGGTAAAAGATCTCTGTACATTTAATTAAGATATGCTCTTGGACAATGTCCCTTTAAAGTAGTATTGATTGATCGTGTTTGCATCTTCATTGCATTTGCATCTTTATTACGTTTCCACCTACTCAATATCAACCTTTTTTTATTGTCAATTACCTATTCCTGGTTGTTCTTTCAATAATCTTCCAACATCTTTACAGTTCTCTCTTGCAAATCTCTATCGCAAGTACACAGCGCGAATTCTAGACCAAAAGAAATGGAGTCTGTGATCACTGCGACCGTTCAAGTTACAATAGACAAGTTTCTAGCTCTCGCCTCAAAAGAATTCAATCTGGTGAGGGGCTTCAAGAAAGACTTGAGGAAGCTAAGCGACTCATTGGAAATGATCAAAAAAGTCTTGGAAGATGCTGAGAAACGTCGAGTTAATGATGAAGCTGTCAAACTCTGGCTCGATAAGCTTCGCGATGTTACTTATGATGCTGATCATTTATTGGGCGAGATCAGCTATGAAAACATTCGTAGAAAGGTTGAGATTCAGAACCAGATGAAGCCAAAGGCATTTTCATGCTTCTCTTTTGATCAAAGGCCTTCACAATTCCGATGGAAAATGGCTCGCAAAATTAGGGAGATCAACGATAAGTTGAAAGAAATAAATGAGGAAGCTAATCGCCATGGCTTTGAGAAGAGAGTTGTGGATTATGCTCTATCGGTACCTGTTGCCATTGAAACTGACAGCATAACGATTGTTCCAAATGTCGTAGGAAGAGAAAAGGATGAAGAGAATGTTTTGAAGCTAATAACGAATCCAAACGATGAAGTTATTTCAGTCCTTCCTATAGTGGGAATGGGGGGGCTTGGGAAGACAACTTTAATGCGGCGGGTATTCAACCACGAGAGCACATTAAGTCATTTTAACGAAAGAATTTGGGTCTGCGTCTCAGAAAATTTTGATGAGATGATACTTCTTAAAGAATGATAAGATCTTTATCGGGAGATCCTTGTGATGGAGACAACAGGGAAGATATCTTGAAAAAGCTTAAACGAGAATTGAGCAGCAAGAGATACTTACTTGTTCTTGATGATCTATGGAATGAAAATAGACAAGCTTGGGAAGATCTCAAGAATGCTATGGTTGGAGTTAACCAAAATAAAGGAAATGTCATTGTCGTGACTACCCGTCTTGAAAATGTGGCTTCAGTTGTGAAGACATGCAATCATGATCCATACAAATTGAAATTATTATCTAATGATGACTGTTGGTCTATAATCAAAACCAGGACATTTCAACATAATGTAGTACCAGAGGACTTTCAGAGCATTGGAGAGAAGATTGGTTTCAAATGTGGAGGTGTACCATTAGCTGCAAACGTTGTTGGTGGAACTTTGCAAGGAAAGGACATACAAGAATGGAAGTCAATTCTAGAGACAAAATTTGTAAATCCTGGAGCCGATGAGAACCCTGTAATGCAAATATTAAAGGTAAGCTATGATCGTTTATCTTCTCCGGCACTTAAAAAATGTTTTGCATATTGTTCAATATTTGTCAAGGACTCAATCATAAAGAGAAAAGATTTAATCCAACTATGGATGACAGAAGGATTTCTTCTGGGTAATCCATCACGTGACATGGAGACTTTAGGCAATACCTTTTTTAACATTCTACTACAGAATTCTTTTCTGCAAGAGCCTCAAAAGGATATATACGGGAATATCATTGCCTGCAAGATGCATGATCTTGTACACGATCTCGCATGCTTTATTTCAAACAAAGAAAGCAGTAATGCAGAGGATCGTACAATATATGACCTTTCAAAAGTTCGATACCTTGCTAGAGAGTCACTTGAAGAAGAAGAAGAAGTACGGGCAATTACAAGAGAGAAATCTAATCATTTGTGTACTTTGTTCTTGCATAGAAGCTTATCTGATGGAATTTTGCAATTGCTGAAGGGCTTGCATACTCTAAAGCTATCGAATACAGATATTGAAGCATTGCCAGCATCAATTGGCAAGATGATACATTTGAGATATCTTGATGTGTCCAGAAGTATGAAGTTAAAAACTTTGCCCGATTCTGTTTGTAAGCTCTACAATTTGCAAACTTTAAACACTTCAGCATGCTACAAGCTTAAACAGTTTCCAGAAAAGTTTTATAACTTGATTAATTTGCGACATCTTGCTTTGCCTCCTCAATATAGATTCCAAATGCCACCCAAACTTGGAAATCTGACATGTCTTCAGACATTAGAGTATTTTAATGTGTGTGACAAGGATGGTTTTCGAATTAAAGAGCTAGGATCGCTAAAGAAGCTTACAGGAAGTTTAGAAATATACAATCTTCAGCTAGTGCGAAGCATTCAAGAAGCTGAGAAGGCAGATTTGGTTGGAAAACCAGAGATATGGGGGTTAAGTTTGATTTGGACCGCAAATGAGAACGTCTCAGAAGGCAGCGAAAGCAACGATAAGAGCGTCCTCGAAGGTCTTCAGCCTCATCCAAATTTGAAAAGCATAACAATTGAAGGGTTCAAAGGTAAGAATCTCCCAACATGGGCTGCGAGAATGGAAGTCTCCCTGGATGGATGTTGTTGGTCAAAACTTGATAATTTGATTAAGATCAAGTTGGGAAACTCTGAAACTTGTGAAGAAATTCCTATGTTGGGCCACCTGCGACGCCTCAAATATCTAGACCTAGAAAGCCTGACTAGTGTACGTTGTATAGGTCCTTCATTCTATGGTGGCCAAGAGACAAGAGTAATGTTCCCAGCACTTGAAAGACTTGTACTTCAGAACATGCCGAACCTAACAGAGTGGACGGAAGCAGAACGAGGTAGAGAAAACGTTGTTTTATTTCCTCGCCTTGAAATTTTGACAGTCGTATGTTGCCCGCAGTTAAAGACGGCTCCAAGCCATTTCCCGTTCCTAAAAGAATTGGAGATTAATGATATGGATAACGACATACCATTGAGAAACATCTTAAGTAGCAGCAAGGTAACTTGTCTGGAACGCCTGGAAATCTCAAATATACGAAAACTCAATTGTCTCCCAGATGACCTACTTTGCAACAATCAAAATATGGTGTCTTTGAAGCTATCGGACTGTCCAAACTTAACTCACATTGTTCCCCAATCGGAAGGGTTCGGTAATTGTTTCAAAGACTTGTCTATTTGGAACTGCAAGAAACTGAGAAGATTACAAGATGATCTACTCTACCTCCCGTCTATTAAGAGATTAAGCATCGGCAATTGTCCAAGTCTGAAATCAATTTCAGATGGAAGTGGACAGAAAGTAGGGCCATCTTCCGTTCGACAGTTGAAAATTTACCACTGCAATGAGCTAAGCAGCCTTCCAATAGAAACTACTTTCAAGTGTTTGGAGTTTCTCAAGGTGTCCAAATGCGAAAAATTCGATTCTAGCTCTATAGATTTGGGAAAGATTACAGGGATCTCATCTTTAGCAATACACCATATTCCTAAACTACCCAGGGGAACCGAGCAGCTTAGAAACTTAACATCCTTGGAAATTGGTGGATTCTCAGATCCATCAATGGACTTCAATTCGTTCCAAACTGTACTTGATGGCATATTCCAACAGTCAAAGTCTCTCCGTTCACTTGAACTACACGGTAAGGCAAATTGGGAGTTGGTGCCACCTCAGATACAGTATCTCACTTCCCTTCGAGAATTATATTTGTTTGATTTTGGAATCGAAGCATTGCCAGAATGGTTTGGGAATTTGACATCTCTTGGGAGTTTTACCATAAAAAACTGTAAAAATCTCAGGCATTTTCCCTCGGAGGAAGTCATGCTACGCCTAATCAATCATGCAAATATATATGCTCAAGATTGTCCATTATTGTTGGAGACAAAGAGTTGTGAAGAAAGCGGCCTTAATTTTGAGTGGACGCAGATTGCTCAAATAGATGAGTCGGGCGGCATATTTAAACTGAGCCGACCACGTACTTTAACGTAGCTAGCTTTTATTATTTCTTTTTGTTTGTATTCATTTATTTATTCATTTATGTTTTCCAATTGTTCGATCAGGGACACTTGAGGATTGATTGGTTTTTCAAGTGCGCCTGAGAATTTTGGAAGAGATGATTTGCCATAAAAATGAAGAATCACCCAAACAACACACGGTACGTCAAGTATATATACATTATCCTATAAAATCTATGTTACGTAATAATTTCATCTTTATTTTTCTAGTCAGTAGTCAAAACTATATTGTGTAGCAGTTATATTTCAAATATTGAGTGACTGAGTTGCTTTATCATCATGACAAAATAGTATTTGTATTTTCTCGTGTGAGTTTAAAGTCATTTGTTTTTCTTGATTCAATTGCAGCAGTTTAGGCAAATTGATGATAAACAAGTTAATTTCATGCCATGTAATTAAAGTTCAGTAATGCTTACAACAATAAACACGAGACAACAAGGTAAAATATAACCCCTAGCTAAAACCTGTAACTAATACTCCCTCCTCTTGAATTTAAAGAAAACCTTTGCTTCAATTTTCACATGAATAGTTCAATTAATATGTTGTCGTAAAAGTAAAATTTTCTCTTAAATACCTCTTTGGCTGTCTTATTGCGACCCTTTGGAACACATGCCTAGTTGAGCGAGAGAGCATTGAACAGGCTATATATATATCTAGTTATCTGAAGTTGTATGGCAGGAAAGATTGGGAAATTTTGCCCTATTTGATTCAGTGTCACTTTCCTTCGACATCTAAATGTAGCGTCGTGGTGTTGGTCATTTTTGTGATTCAATAATTTCACTTTTTTCTTTTAAATGTTAGTGTCGTTACTTTTAAAATGATGGGTTTCATCCTCTACCGATTATTTTTCTACCCTCAGTTAATAATAATGTGCCAAATTCTTGTGATTCAAACGTTGTTCGTGATGTACTACAAAAAAGGTAGCTGCGATGTGATTTGTCAATGAATGCTTCCGATGCAAAGGCTAAGATCGATGGTTGTTATAAAGGACAGATTCTACTTATTTCATTTTCCCCTGTTGTTTGCAGCTCTCCTTTATGCAAAGTCCGTAAAATTCCCCGCTAGCAGTTTTGAAGTGAAGATAGTAGAGGCTATTGGTGTACGTGAAGCTCTCAAATGGATTAAAGATTCTCATATTCAACGAGTCATAATAGCGATGGTGTCGGCGTTAAATTATTTTATGAAGCTTCGAAATCTCATTCTCTTGATCTATCCCCCTTTGGTCTCGTTATAGAAGAATGTAGAAAGCTTGATGAAGATATTAATGAGGACGATTTCTCATTTGCTTGGAGGTCTGTGAACCAGTGTTGTGGCATTAATTGGGAGTTGAACAATATTAAGGTCCACTTCGAAGTGCTTCTTGTATAATTAGTGCATATTATGTTTTTTCCCCTCGTCTTGTTGCCTGAATGTCAAGACTTGATGGTAGTTTATGATCTTCCTGGAATAAATATGTAGGAAGCTTTTATTATTGTTCCATCTATTGCCTTGGAATTAATTAAAGAAGATACTGGAATAGGTTTCCTAATTTCATCCCTTTGTTGGATCACAGCTAGTAATGTCGCTTACTTGTATATTCATCGCAAGATATCTGAGTTGTGGATTTAGCAACGCCACTTAGAAACATTACAATTGATATTCTTTGTAATTTAAATTGTTCCTTTGTCTGTTGTGTTATAGTGTATATGTTTCATGTCAACATTGTACGTTAACTATGCAGATGAAATTAAGAGTTTTGACAAAACTCTATTAACTGTGCAGGGCTTCAATAAAATGTAGTTTTGCGGTAATCAAGAAGATTAATAAATTTTTCATTTTTTAATAAGCGAATATATCCGTAATAATTGGATTCAATTAGATAGGAAAGTTTTTAATTAAATGCATACTTTATTGAATTATTATTTTAAAAGTTTAACAATCTGTAAATACGTGTTGCTTTTTCAATTCATAACGAAAACCATTTTTACACAATATTTTACTATGATTGTAAATAAGGTTATCCAACTCGTGACTTTGAATGGGACAAGTGTGTAATTTTGAATTGAATGAGCGGAGAGCTTTGTAGATTAGACGAACTACTAGTAGACATGTATAACTTAACAAGTATATTTAATATGTACTTGCTCTACGAAATTTTCTAAGGAACTAGGGCCGGATTTCTTATGGAGCCTGGTTTCTAACGAGATACTGCTATGTGGTGTGTGTCAGGTGAAGTGTTAGTCTGTGATTGGATACCAGGCTCCGTAAAGAATCAGGGTCAGTATCCATCTTCAATTTGGTATTATTGCTACAATATTTGGTTAACTTGTATGAGGGCGGCCGGGGGGATTGTGTCGAAAGTGTTTGTTTCCCTTATGAATAATAACTAGATATGCAGCTGACTTCCAAGGCTGCCAAGGGAGGTGCACGGCTTTAATTTGAATTCAATTCTCATTGCAAATAAAATCTGAATTCAAGCTAAATTTAAGAGACATGCTGAAATTCGCTTTCTCTTTAAAATCTTAAAGATGAGATGGTTCAACAGCTAGCATCTTGGACATATAAGCTGAGTCACTCCTTCAATTTCTTTAGTTCCAAGCTCTTTAAGTCAAGTATTAACTTCTTTCTCAACATCGAGACTGTAGTTTGTGATTTGTTATCAAGGATCCATTTAGCCGTTTCCTTGTGCAACATTGTTCTTGCAGGAGCAATAATACTAATGTTATGAATGAAGAATGTTTTCAACTCATCCTTTTTTCCCCCCTCGGATTAACTTTTTTTGTAACCACTTCATTACAAAATGCTACAGCAGATGAATATTCTGGAACCCATTATACAAAATGGTAAACGGACTATCAAAAGTCTCGGTATAATTTTGCACACAAGTGTGAAGATTTAACACATTGTTTTTTGGAAAAATTTCTAGTAGTCCATCAATACTGAACACTGGTTATTCATGGCCAATAAAAAGCCTACATATGTATTTAGAGGTCCAAATTAATTAACAACTAGGGCTTCTAAATACACGTGTCAGTCCTTGATTTTACCATGTTGCTAAGATGGAGTAGCTACTCACGTAGTACTAAATTGAGTGGCACAAATTGTTCTCAACTTACGGGTGGTTGCAATTACGTTGACGGATTAAATTATTGCTCCGTGATGACTTGAGGTTTGTTGTCAACTATAGTGGTTGACACGTGTTCATAAAACTATCATAATTACTTCGATGTTAATCTTTATATAATTTACATTGACATATTTACGGTGCATAAAAAGAAAAGAATAAGAAGGAACACCACATGACGCCTGGAACATTTTTTAAATAAAGTAACTTCTCATCATAACAATTGAATGGGGAATCCAAAATAGCAAAAGTTATCTCTCCACTTAGTAATTGAGATACGCTTTTCTTTTCTTGGACAACATCCCTTTGCAGTTGTATTGATTGATTGTGTTTGCATCTTTATTATCTTTTCACTCACTCAATATCAATAATCTTCTTTTATTAATTAATTCTTTCTTTGATTATAATTATCTTCCATTTTTCTGTGTAAGAAACATTAAATTAACTTAATATTTGGTTAGAATAAATATAATAATATATGATCACTAAACTTTACTCTTGGTTGAACAAAATGTGGTTACTCATTAGTGATCCATCTATAAGAAAGATCACGCATCAATCACTTCATTTAATTATTACATCCGCCAGTCACCATTAATAGAACCTCACACGTTGTAGATGGAAAACTCATGGAACAATAACACCACCAGTTTACCATGTGGACAAAGAAAGCTATGACAAAAAGGAACCCTGCATTTCCGGAAACAAGAATAGAAAATATCACCATCGATAAAAAAAAAAAAAAAAGGGTAACTTCAATCAAAATATGCTTGCACTTTCTTTCAGCGCTGTCTCATAATAATATAGACAACCATTTTATTTTTGTTATTTTTATTGCTCTTTAAAATCATTTTTGTTTTTATTTAAAAAGTAAGAATAAAAATGTCAAATAAGGTCAAGGATGGAGACCTATGGCATTAAAAATAAAGGTTAGGGACCAAATTAATAGAGAATGCAAAGATTGGAGATTGGAGACATTTTGTAAAATTAACCCTCAAAAGTAAAAAACAAAACAAAACAAAATAAAATAAAATAAAAAGAAAACTGCAGATGAATGATAAACTCTCTCTCTCTCTCTCTCTCTCTCTAATTCTTTATCAATTATCAGCGGTTACCCATTTCTCGTAATTTTGTCAAATCATTAACTGTTTCAACCTGTAGTTACAACTAGAACTCCATATGTCTTCCAAGGCTCCAAGGGAGGTGCACGACTTTGATTTTAATTCAATTCTCATTGCAATTAAAGTGTGAATTAAACTACACTCTGAAATTCATCCTTCTAGTTAAAAAGAAGTGGTTTAATGATTAGCATCTTGGTTTAAAACTATTCTTTAAGAAGAGATGATTTAACGGATAGCATCTTGGACATATAATAATTCACGTCTCAAATTTTTTTAGATTCAAACTGTTGACTCAAGTAGATTCTTTATTAACGTCAAGATTCTTGTTTGAGATTTGTTACCAAAGATCTATTTAGTTGTTTTTATGTGTAGCGTTGTTCTCATAAGAGCAATAATACTAATGTTTTCGTGTCATCTTTTTATGTCTTAAGACTCTGGTAATTAAAAAAGGAAAAAAAAAACAAAAAGAAAAAATGAAAAGGAACACAAAACAACAGTGTTGGAACATGCAAAGTATTTAACTTTCCGTCATAATAATTGAATCCAAACAAGCAAAAGTTATCTTTCCACTCAATAATAATTGAGTTATGCTTTTCTTTTCCTCTATGTCACTATAAATGTTCTATAGAAATAGATCGAGCTCTGAGTTTGGAGCCCGATTACTAATTAAAATACTTGTGGCCCCTGTAATTAGTGGTTGAGCTCTAAACTCAGAGCCCGATCTGTTTCTATAATCATATTGTATATCACTATATAAGAAAATAAAGTTATTTTTGATTGTGTTTGCGCCTTTATTATCTTTCCACTCAATTTCAATATCTGTGGTGTATCTTTGTGGATTGGCATTGTCAACTGCATAATCCCAGTTGCTCAAATAGTTTGCCTCACAATTATTTTATTAATTTCCACACTAATTCACACGCACACACATCTAGTTTCAAGTGTAATTTAAATCTAAGGTAGAATTTCCTACTATTTGACTTACAGAATAACTGATGACTTAATATTAATTTCATAAGAAGTTTCATAAACCCTACATGAAAATTACATTTTAAACTTATACTATCTCTGTCCTATAAAAATAATCCGACAGGTATTTTTACATAGAATAAGGATTAATAGGTACTGTGGTTAGAACATTTAATTTTACTTTATTTTTCCACATATACCCCTGTGTTATTAATTGTTTGAAATATTTTCAATACACAAGTAATTGAATAAGAATAATTAATTAAGGGCACATATGAAAATGAAATATTAAATATATATTCAATATGGTAAAGAAACTATCTTTTTAGAACGGACGAAAATGAAATAGTGGACTATCTTTGTGGGACGGTGGTAGTATAAATCAAAGATAAGAGACAAACAACACTTACTTGTGTTTTGATTCTTGTATTTTTTTTTCCCTTTCTTTCCTTTCCTTTTCTAAATATCTTTCAATTTTTTTTTCTCCTTTGCTCTCAAGAATCGGCCGTATTTGTTTTCTTGTTTCTTTACCGTTCTTTTTCCTTTTTTTTTTCTTTTTTTTTTTTTGTTTCTTGTTTTAAGCCATTTTTTTAAATGAATGCCATATGGGTCCCACATACTTATGAAATCTCCCGGCTTTATTACTTAGTGACCGACCTTGCTTTACTCCTTTTTTTTTGTAGGTCCACTTCAACTTTTAAGCTTGTGTTCATATTTAATTTGGCCTACATGTTTCAATATATCACGTGAAAGGGAAATATAAAGAAAATTGGGATGTTACATATTCCTTGCATCAGGTAAACCTGAAATGATTTTTAAGTAAACCTGAAATCAAGTAAACATTGTGTATTTTCTAGTAAATAAACTTGCTAAGAAGAGGTTACTGTTGCAGAAAGTCCCCCCCCCCCGGGGCTCAGCCTCCTGGTCATGTCATCATAATCAAGAGCATGCCACCATGAGCAAGTAAGCCCCGAAGACAACTATAGCACATAATGCTCTTCGAAGGACGGCCCTTGTTATGTACAGTCATAACGGCTTAGATGTTGGATTACACTTCTTCCACAGCCTGTGAATGTTCGAGATCTTGGAACTTTAACGTAAGCGATCAAATTCCTAGTTCACAGCACCAAACCATTGTGGAAATGGAGAACATCTACATACCAGAAATGGCAGCTGCCAGATTCACCCCCAGTGCCGTGACTCATACCGCCCGCCTTTCTTTCCTTTTTAAATTTTAATTTAATTTTTTTTTTAATTTTTGAACTTCTTTTTTTTTTTAAGTTTAAAAGGATAATGGTCATAATAGTAATTTGATAAAAGAGTTAACAGAGAAATAGATGGAAACCGTTAAAAAGGACCTCTTGTGTTAATTAATAAAAGGTAAGGTATTCAGTGGGTTGAGAGGAGAAAAAAAAGGATCAGAGACTCCAGCGATACTAATTACAAAGATTGGGAATGAAATGTGAAATTAACCATTCCTATTATACAATGTTTCATTGTAATATAAATTAGAGTGGTATTTTAAATGAATAACAAAACACTCATTATCTTCTTTAAGCAAAACTCTTCATGTGAAATATTTACCCTCCAATTCTTCTATTTTGTGTTTGCATCGTGGCAAAAAAATTTAGCACTATCATTTTAAAACTCGTTGTATTCATGGAGTATTAGAAAATTTTCTACGTTATTATGGTGGAGTAAAGAAAAAAATAAATGTGGTGTGCTCTAATTATTTTTTCTTTTTAATATATATATATATATATATATTTAGTCAATTTTGAGAATGAGTTGTGGTATATTTCTTTATTAAGTTCATGTCATAATTGTGGTGTATATATAATAATATGGTTTTGATAAATACAAACCATAGTGGTAATATAATTATACTATCAAAATTTGTTCCAAGTTTCTTAGGTTTTTGTGTCGTCACTTTGTTTTTTATGAATTGTTGCCGATGTGCTCGTTACCATAATTTGTGTGAGGGGTGAACTGCGATGACGCATGACTTGTTATTAGGTTCTAGATACTAGAAACCACTTGACATCATTAGGACTTGTGACATTAGAATCGTCAACATTGTGCAGGTGACTTGCACATTATAGAAATGACTTTCAGCTTCAACTTTTTTTTTATTTAAAATTAGTTTCCTCATGTGGGAGTGATGTTATTTTTCTAAACTAAAAATTATTGGTGTATGTCCATTCTTACATTGTGGAATGGGTTGAGATGTATAAATACATGACAGTATTTATTTATTCAACGACTAATAAGAAAATACTCCCTCCGTCTCAAAAAGATAGTCCAGTATTCTATTTTAGGCCGTCCTAAAAAGATAGTACAATTGCTATATCAAGTAGGCATTTAATTTTTTATTTCAATGTTGGCTTCTATTTAATTACTACCTTGATACATACAAATTATATGGAATTTAAAATTAGGCATGAGGGTTAAAATTAAAAGAAAGCCTATAAAATTAATATTCTAATTATATTACCTACTAATCTTTAATCTATATAAAAATACCTACTGAAATATCTTTTTAAGTTAGAGAGAGTAATAATTATATTAAAGATTGGTTTCCAGTATTTATAACATTATTCAGTGTCAGTGTGGATGTATTGATAGTGGTCAAGTAGGTTGTCCCCAACCATTAGCTCCATTGTCGGAATCACATGCATCTCATTAATGTTTTAATTAATTGTAAACCGTCAAACAACTTATTAGAGCCTAGAGTATCTACATCGATACTATTAAAGTAAGTTGTTAGATGAGTTATTAGTTAACAATTTAAAAAGTAAGTTAGAACATTTATATTAGAACATTCACATTAGTAGTGTTAAAGTATGTTGTTAGTGGAGTTGTTAGTTAACAATTCAAAAAACAACTTACATTAGTGGTGTTAAAGTAGTTGTTAAAAACATTTAAAGAACAAGTTGTTAGTTTTATTGTTTAAGCTAACAATAAACTTAACACTTTATGTGGTGTTATTTCTTCTTTTTTATTTTAATTACATTGAGATTGGCCAACCATTTGACTATTGAGTTGATAATTAAATTTAACACTCTTAGTTAGAATCACCAATATGACACAAATTAATAATTAAATTTAACTTACTTAGGTGTCTTTTAACAATCACTAAGAACTCTACTTTTTACTTATGTAGATAGTTAATTTTAACATTACCAATATGGATGCTCTTATTGTTGTTAAATTTATTTATCCATATAAGTAAAAAATGCATTTTAAATTGTTATTAAATGCCACAAATCAAAGTTACACTTAACAATTATAAATTATTCATAAATTATAATTTCACCAAATCTTTGGCTTTGTTTGGTTTCTTTTATTTTATCTATTTATAAATTCACCTATCATAATTTAACTGTTGATTTGATAACTACTCAATAATCACCATACATTTTAAATTTCAATTAACTCTCCACCACTCATTTTCACTCTTTATAAATTCCCTTTATAATTTGATTTTATAAATATAACCAAACGGGCACTTTAATTTGACAACAACTTAGCTACATTAACACATTTCAAACTGAAAATGTTCTAGTGTCATATGTGTAATATTTTATAGTACTATACAGCCCATGTGGTGCTATAAATTACCACACATATGGCGCTAGAACACTACTCAATTTCAAACCATTTTAAGTTCTTACTATTCATTTTATCTCTCTCCTCGTTATAATTGCTTCTAAATTTTGCATATAATAATGAGAATCAAACAGGAGAGCTTGTTTCAATTAGGGAGTTTTATGTTAGATATTGATTTTTGAAAGTTGATTTTTTGAGATGATGTGCGGTAGGAATGTAGTCTAAAGAAGCTGATAGAGAGGTGCGTCCAGGGGCGTAGCTGGGCGATGGCCAACCCGATCCCCGGCTATCCCAGTTTTTGAAAAAATCTCTTTTTTTTACCTTTTAAAATATTTTTTTAAATTATTTTTTAGTATTTCGGTTAGAGGTTGTCAAGTTTCGGCTCCCCCTTCTATAATTTCTGGCTACGCCCATAGGTGCGTCAGTTTTTTTTTTTTTTTTAATGAAGAATGTAGCTGGTATTAAAATTCGGCTTGACTAATAACTTTTGATTTAAGATAAAATAAAATAAAATTGATAAAGTTCCTACAACAAGCTCTGAGCCCGGAATTGAATTTCTTTAAATGATCAAACCTGTTACCTGTGGTTCAAGTACTTTTTTTCTCCTTAACATCAAGACTTCAGTTTTGTTGACCCAATTAGCCATTTCCCCTTCGTAAGTCGTAAAGCCAATTTTTCTACAGCTGTATGCTTACAAAGCCCTCGTAGTAATTAAAATACAAGAAATTATTAATGGTAACATCATTTTTGTAGAAAAATCAATGTAACGCTGTCCTAATACGCAATTATTACTTTGATTGCTAATTAGCCATTTCATTAAACTTTGTGAGCACCCTTACCATAGGACAACTGATCAACTAACATAGGTAGAGTTTCGTACTGTAAAAGATAACCAGTGATATCACAATATATACTTAACACTCAAAAGAAAAACTTATAAAAAAAAAAAACTCCCTCTTCACATATTTTGACATGTGACAACTCTGTTGCTCGTCTCTTTTTGCTCTCGAACTCTTCCCGGAACTTTTTGACATGTGACAACTCCGTTGTTCGTCTCTTTTTGCTCTGGAACTCTTCCGAGAACATACATCAAGTTCTTAGAGATCTCCCGATGTTATGTTAGGACTCTTCCGATCTTAAACTACTTCAACCTTATGTAGAAAAGTCCCTTGCATTTATATTGGTCGCCTATCAACACATTATGAAGGGTAGCTAATTCAAACACAATTTGATGGAGTGTATAAGCACGGTGCAAAAAATAAATTCTCGAGGTTAGTAGTGTGTTTGTTCTCCCCTCTCGATTGAGCTCTTGAATATAGCAATAAAGATTGACTCGAATTCTTGGTGTCTCAACCTACAAAAGAGAATACATATATATAGTGTGAACTTTGAATTCTTGAACAAGACAAGAATCAAAGTTATCATATACATGTAGGAAACAAATACAAGGAAAGTAGAATGTTAGTTTACCATAAAATCTGAAACTTTCCCTATACAAGTAGAACTTTACATGCATAAGAATTAACCTAGTTAAATAAAGTAATTAAAAGACTACTTTCCTTGTTTTTGTTTCCTACATGTATATGGTAACTTTAATTGTCTTGTACAAGAATTCAAAGTCTATGCTATATATATATGTGTGTGTATGTATGTATTTCTCTTTTAGGTTAAAGACACCGAGGGTCTAGCCATTTATTCTTTGCTATATTCCAAGAACTCGACGTAAACGAGAGAGCAAGCACACAGCCAACCCGTGAGATTTATTCTTACATTGTTCTTACACTTTCAAATAGTTGTGTTTGAATTGGTTACCCTTCATAGTGCGTCAATAGGTGACTGACAAATGTGCGAGAGACTATCCACTCAGAGTTGAAGTAGTTTAGAAGTTCAAGTGTCTTAAGATGATTTTGAGATATTTTTAGGAACTTGATATACGTTCCGGGAAGAGTACATGAGAAAGAAGGTGCAAGGAGAGTTGTTAACATGTTAAAAGATGAAAATAAGGAGTTCTTTTATAAGTTTTCCTTTTGAATGTTAAGTGTATATTGCGATATCACTTGATTATCTTTCTATATACTAAACTTTCCCAAGAGTTAGTGGATCGGTTGTTCCGTGATAAGGGTGCCCGCAGTTTTTCCTGTTTTAGGTTTATGCGTCAACTAGATTACATGTTACTATTCACGTCTTGCGGACCATGGTATATTCTGCTTAGCTTACGATGATTATCTCTCTGACTTGATCTAGATATATCCTGTCACGATTAATCAAACTGATTGCGAATTAATTTATTACTATATGTGTTACTGTTAATTATCTGCATTCTTTGCTATGTTGACACGGAATTTACATTGAGGATTTATTAATCAGATAATTAACTAACTAAGTCTATGTGACTCATTTTTCAATAATATTGTTTTTTCACAGGAAAATTCGAGGAATATTATTTTATGTTTTTAGATTTCCAACGCCACGTGTTATTATTATTTTTATTTATACCGGAGATCTGTCAATAATTGATCATGTTATGTAATCAAATTATCATATATATATATATATATATATATATTATTTTCTTATTGGATAAATCGTATATTTGATGGTCACTATGAAATTTTGATCCATTTTCCCTTTCAAACATGTATAGATTTCTTCATTATTTACTAATACATGTCATCTGTGATGAATGAATTTTCAAATTAGCTTTGTTTCTTTATTAAAGATTGATGATTGTATAAATTGGAAATGGTCTACAGAATGATATATAGTGGTGATATTTTTTTTAGTCTCATATAATTATGGTTAGGTTTAAGGTTTTTCTAAATTAAATTATAATATGTGTCTTTTGTTCGTTTTATCAAATTCGATATTCTAAAAAATCAGATAAGTCATCGAACTAGAAAAAAGACATGTTAAGGGTCGGAAAGGTTGAATTGAGTCAAATCAAAGTCAAATCGATTTTAATTAAATAAATAAAAAATTAATTTTTACTTAAAATAATGTGAAAAAATAATATTTGATTTTGTGTTTCATGAACGCTATGTGTATTTCAAATATATATGGCGTGTATATATACACGAGCACGCGGAATGTTTTTGAAAAGGACCATTGATTTTATATATTTTTTAATTTTTACTGTGTTTATGACCTATTTTGACCCGTTTAAGCGATTTTTTATTATTTTTTAAACCGATTTTTGGATAAATAGCTTTTGGGGTAAATCGAACTAATTTCCAGCCAATTTATGAGTTTTCCAGTTAAAGTGGTAATGACGGTTCAATTTTTTAAACACTGATTAAATTACGTTAACACATTAACGTGTTAGTCTTTAGAAGGTGCTTATTGAGAAAAATTACATATCATTAATACATGTTAGAAAAGTTGAAAAAATTCAAAGGGTAAATAGAATCACATGTATATTTTATAGAAAAAGTAAGTGTTAACTCATAGACAATTTTATATACGTATTTTGGGGTTACAAATTGAAAAAGTTTGAAGATTATGATATGTGTTAAAGAAAGACAAACAACCAATTATACTATAAATGTTGTGTACATGTATTATCCTTTATCATTTATTCAAACTATGTTTATTAGATGTAATGTATACTATTTGCTTTGTTAAATTAATATATTTATATTTGCTCATTTAGCAAGTTATTATATTCAGTTAAATTATACTTTTTATGATTTTGTGTTAAGCATTTGTACTCTATTTGAATGCGGTATACTATTTGGTATTGTTTAACCGTATAACGCACGGGTGAAATTAATAGATAACCATTAAACAAATATACGAAATGACCTTGCATTCTATTTCTATCTTTCCCTATCACCTTCTATTTTTTTTATTAAGCCAGATCAAATTTTATGTATAGAGTATGATCTGGCTTTATAGAAACCAATATCACGGTCTCTCTCTGAAAGTAATTTTGCGCCATAATAATTGTCCAATCAAGCAACTCTCTCCCTACTCACGCCTTTGTCTTGTCCAGTCTATTTATTGTACTGATACATTGTATTTGAACCATAGAAATCTCTCTCTCCCTCTCTCTATCTCTCCCTCTCTCTATCTCTCTTCCCCCCCCCTGCCGGTGCCGTGTATAAAGTTAGGGAGATTTTCAAGAGTTCGTTGAATTTAAGTTTTAAAGATATCTTGTTCATCATTTAAATTAAATTGGACAAGAAAAAGGAAACTTGGACAGAGACTAAACTAGATTTCAATGACCACAAATTAAATCGGGATGTCTCCAACTTTCCCCAAATTTAAAGGATGGTTTCACTCCAATCAACCTCTATACCCTCCCCCAAATATGGGGGGTTGGCAATTAATTACGAAAATGCTATAGTTTATTTATGAAATTACCACTTTTATAATTACGATAATGTCATTCGTGAATTAATTTTGATTTTTAATACTTAATTGTTCTAATTTTGAGTTCTAAATTTTTCGTGTTTTTATTAATACTATTAATTTATTTTTTATAATTTAAATATTATATGTTTTTTAATTTTTATTAACTACCATTATTTTAATTTAAACCTTAAAACAAGTGAAATTTTATTTCAAAATGAGTTATTTAATAATTTAGATTTTCTTTTTTCCCAACAATATTCTTTTATTGGCTCATTTCGAGATATAAATTATTTAACCTTAACTAATTATAATTATGATACAAATTAAGTATGAATTTAACTAAATGAAAATATTATTCCTATTCTTATTCAATTAAAAGAAATGAAAAAAAAAATGAGTTCCCCTAAATTTAGGGGTAACTCTTGGAGATGGTCTCAGAACATTATATAAATTAGTAGGTCCTAATTGTACTAGCTTAAAATGATTTGGTTATTGGTGAAAGGAGTAAAAACATAATTTTTACCTTTAATCTTTGAGACAATTTTAAGGACAATGTGCTTATAGATAACTTTTTTTATTAGCTCATATTAAAGTTCACATCGAAATCTTTAATTCAACAACCATATTGCATGTATGTGTGGGTGTGAATATTTTGATTTACAAATAGTGTCGAATTTTTGGAAAGGGGAGAAGGGGAAAAAAAGTGTCCACAAATGGTATTTGTGCTAAAAATGATTGCATTTCTAGCAAGTTTAATTGTACTTGGAAGGGGCAAAACTGAAACAAAAGCTGGTCGATGTAAGTCTTCTTAAGACTCTTTTATATATGTAGGATTCATACATGAGTATCAGTAAAGAGTTGTATGGGTCGTTACAATTATGGAAGTGTCATTTAAAACGACATCTTCCCAGCAAGAGTGTCAGCTTGTGAACTTAATGATTGTAAATTAGTTAATGTCGTCCAGGTTTATTCTTTTGCAAAAGCATTTTATCATGTACATCATGTAGGGGTAATATCATATGAAACCCTCCAAAGATTCCAATGTCTCTTTGTATTATATATTCGTGCAATGGAAGAGCAGGTGTTCTTAAATTTTAAAGTCAAGAAAGTATTGTTACGTCATATATATTGATCACAATTAAGTTAATTTGTGTGAACTGTGATGGGTCATGACTTGGTCACTTGGCTGTAAAAGGACAGAATTTGGTATCTTAAAAGAACTCATTTTGACCTTTGGATTAAAGAAAATTAAAGGACAGGATTATTTGTCATAAACATTGGTTCACGGATCCTTTCCTATATATATATATGATATATATATTTGTGTTTTAGATATTTTAAAATTCGATTTTAACAAGCAGCCGAGTGACCTGTATTTCAAAATGTACACATGCCTAATTGTATTTGAACAAGGCAAATGTTACCGTAACCAATTAGTGTCTCCTTAAAGAGTGCCCAAATCTGATCATACAACTGCTCAATGTTACTGTGACAAATAATTATCTTCATAGAACACAAAATCTAAATCACTACCCACTCTCAACCGGTAAAACAATGGAAAGAGTTCGGATACCCTTTAAATCCAGATTTGTACGGACATATCAAGATTAGAAGCAAACATAGACAGCCCTGAAAGGAATTATACATAATAATCGTACGAAAAGCGAAGGCTCGCTTGTTTTTCAGACTATACTTTCAGTGTCAATGAGTCATGTCCTTTGTAACAGTAGTCAGTTTGAACAAGTTGTCTTTTATGTAAAACAAGGGGTAAAATTAGAAGTCACTGTTTCAAAAAACACTAAAACGGAGTCCGTTCTTTTATAGTATAGGATTATTGTACGAGTATGAGTGAGTCATGTAAAATCTTACAACAATCCACATGGTGAGCAGTGAACCCGAACATCAATCTCTAATGCCCTGTAGAGGCTGTTATTGTAGGGCTACAACACTGGTTTGTCGTTCCCTGCCATTTTCAATGTATCCCAAAAAAAAAAGCTTCTCAAAATTGAAACATGAATGTATAAGATACACGGTTCCGAGTGGTAATACGAATTTACTAGCCAATGACATGCTCGGTACCCATTAATAATGCATCATCGCAGGATCAAATCCTCCAAATCAGCTTCCGTGTATGTTTCCCACATCTGGTTATCCACCGTATCTGCAGTGTTAGAAGCCTTGTATGGTGCCTTGAGGCACTATTCTGAGGTAATTTCCTTATATCATCTTCAATGCCAGTTTTTTAGACTAGGTCTATTTCATATGAGAGAAAGATACAAAAAAAATCTGTTAGTCCCTTAATTTTATCTATTTTTATTTTTTTTAATCATTTTTCTCTCATTCATATCATTTTTTTCTCTCGAGTCCCGTGTAAAGTCCACAAATAGACCCTATCCTTCACTCAATACAATACTATTTTATCATTATTTTTAAATATATCCCCCTCTCTCTCCTCTTTTTTTATTTTTCTTTTTTTTTCTCTACACTTCTTTCTATTCTTATTTATTTAAAATATTTATTTAAAATAATCATCTTCTTTCTATCTCTCCTTCACATCACTTTTACAATATACCCTCCCATTGAACATACTCTTAGAGGCTTACGCTTTTGACGGAGAGATGTTTGTGCCTCAAAGCTCACGCCTCTAAATTGGCATCTAAAATTTTTTTTCATTTTTTGGGTTTACCAATTCAAAAACTTCACCTAATAAACTGGAATTTGAAAGTAAAAAAGTTCTCATCATATATATATATATATATATATATATATATTTTTTCTTATTTTTCTACCGTTCTTTTACAACAAATTGCCTCGTTTTGATCAAAAATATCTATATTTAAAAGGCATGTAACCCTTTTGTTGTCAGTTACTCGTGTCTTGTTTGTTTTGTCATATGCGATATTTAGTCTACTCATCATCTTAGATAATCACAATTTACAAATTATAAGATTGTTCACAATAACATATGATATGTGCGTACTATGGCTTTAATCAATTTATTTTACTTTTTCCTAAAACAAGTTATTTACTTCAGATCGTTCAAACTTTTAACTTATTTATACAGATTTGTGAAGAAGTTACCCCTCAATGGCCTTGAGGAGTGCGCACACGCCTACACCTCCAGCCATATTTCCTCCTTCTCGAACTTTGACTGTACCACTTGGTATGGAGTCATAAACTCGAGGTTATCATCACCAGCACCTTCGTCCTCTTCATCATGTCCATTGGCAATACCCTCATTGATCCTCGTGCTCTGTGGCAGCTCGCCATATGCCTTCAACATACGAGCTTGGTCCGTCATGTACCTCAGGATTACATCAGCTTTATTATCCTATGGGTATCACAGAAGCAGTTAAATAGGATCCCATAATTAATCCACACGCAAAATGAGCTTCACAAGTTGAATTAGGAAAAAGGTTATTCATCAAGATTTGGCTGATGTTACTAAATCTGATCAAAACTTAGCAGAAATTCAATCAAAGAAACACTAGTCTCCAGATGAAGTTCCTCTTATCTTACTTTGATTTGCTAATTGGAAACTGAATAACAGGTAGTTGCCTTATAAAATTAGTGCGACTTCCCCAACACCTACTTCCAAACTCAGAAAACAATAATATATTAATACCTGGTAGTCACGGAGACCGACGAGGATGATGTCACTGGCGGCGATCCAGACCTTCTTATGCATCTTACCGCGGATATGGCAGAGACGCTTGACGCCGTCGATGCACATGGCTTCACAGCGGTCATTCCCCAACATCCTAAGCACCTGCGCGTATTCCTGCCCATCTTCTTTGAATATGAGTTCCCGCTCCTCATAAGCGGCCTCGTTTTTTCCTCTCTTACGATTCTTTCCTCCCTTCCCCTTGTTCTTCGGCATCTTGAGTATACCCCAGATCGCACGGCTCTCGTTTGGCTTCGATCAAGAGAAAGAGTAATTTTTGTACGTAATAATTTTTTCATCAACGTTCATCTTATATAGAATAATTCCTTTTGAACAGAGAAAAAACAAAGGTAGTGATAAAAGGACATGTGACGTGATTATTATTGACGTAATTGTAAAAGTGATGTATAATAACTTATTGTACATTATATTCAAACTGTCATATAACTTATTAGATATGATATATAGTGTCAATAGACACTATAAAATGTGTGATATTACAATTGAGTTCAAATAAACTAATTTAAAAACATTGAGATGTTGACAAAATTTAAAAAGAATAAAGTGAAACTTTTACTTTAAATCCTTAAGACAGTCTTAAGATTTAATTTGACCATTTGTTACCTTGTATTAAAGAATATGTTGAGATATTTAATATGACCATAATATTACATATTTTTCAATTTTTAAATAACATTATAATTATTAAAAGAATGAAAGCCGAGATTCCTTAAGAGCATAAACGTATAAACAAACCAGACACAACAAAAGAAAAAAAAATGAGGGAGAATGCCGACTAAAGTGTGAATAATAAACCTTCAATAAACCTTCAATAATAGTAACTTTCTTTTGCCTCGGAGATGGGGTAGGATTAGGATTATAGTATGCTCGGATTATTATTATTATATATTATCTCCTGATGGAGTCCATGACCAGTCATTACTGACAACCGGCAAATTTGAGATTCCCAGAAAACTGGATGGAAGACAGTTCATTTACAAAGGTTTGACAAATCATTTGAATTATAATTTGTGATAGAATATTATTTTATTAATTTCATTTTTTTCAAAAAGTCAAGTAGTGAAAATCAAACTATAATTTTTTACTTTTTATAAAAAATAACTAATAAAATAATGACGTATAGTATATTATAATCTAAATTATAATCTAAACACTTAATTATTATCTTGTCAATTCGCGTGTGGGCATAAACCTTCAATAATTGATTCCCGACTTGGACTGATCAAATGACTCTCATCGTTCGTTTACTAAAATTATTTATAAATTATACCAAATCTTTAATTTGACAGCAACTTAGCTACATTAACACATTTCATACTGGAAATGATCTAGTGGCATATGTGTAATACTTTATGGTACTACATGAACTATTATAGTACTACACAGTTCATGTAGTACCATAAAGTACTACACATATAGCATTAGAACACTATTTAATTTCAAATTATTTTAAATTCTTACTACTCATTTTATTTCTCTTCTTATTATAATTACTTCTAAATTTTGCATATAATAATGTGAATCAAACAGCAGAGCTTGTTTTAATTAGGGAGTTTTATGTTAGATATTGATTTTTAAAAGTTGATTTTATGAGATGATGTGCGGTAGGAATGTAGTCTAAAGAAGATGATAGAGAGGTGCGTCTAGGGGAGTAGCTGGGGGTGGCCAACCCGATTCCCGGCTACTTTTGTTTTCGAACAAATCTCTTTTTTTACAAAATTTTTTAATATTTCGGCTAGGGGTTGTTAAGTTTCGGCTCCCTCTTCTATAATTTCTGGCTACACCCCTGGGTGCGTCATTTTTTTATTTTTATTTTTTTGTTAAATGAAGAATGTAATTGGTATTAAAATTCGACTTGACTAATAACTTTTGATTTAAGATAAAATAAAATAAAATTGATAAAGTTCCTACAACAAGCTCTAAGCCTGGAATTGACTTTCTTTAAATGATCAAACCTGTTACCTGTGGTTCTTTCTCCTTAACATCAAGACTTCAGTTTTGTCGACCCAATTAGCCATTTCCCCTTCGTAAGTCGTAACGCCAATTTTTCTATAGCTGTATGCTTATAGAGCCCGCATAGTTATTAAAATATAAGAAATTATTAGTGGTACCGACATCAAATAGATGAAACGCTGTCCAAATACGCAATTATTCTTTGATTGCCACTAGCCATTTCATTAAGCTATATCTATATATATAATACTAATGTCAGTGTCATTTTTATTTTCCCGTCTATTTTCACTTGCTAAATTAGATAAAGGTATATCAGTCATTCATCTTATCATTCAATCTAAACCCTTTATTTTATTATTTTATGTTTTTAATTTATATATTCAATTATTTAAATATTTATTTAGTTTAATTAATTAAAATCAGTCGTCTATTTCGTACGAATTTATCTCTTCTCCTTCCTGATTTATCTTTCATTCATCGAGATTATCTCTTTCGAAAGGACGTTTATCCTCTGATCTGGATATTCTTCTTCCTCAATTTCATGTTGAAATGTCGACTAGTTTCAACTTCAATCTTCATTCTTCCTCCCATATAATTCAAGTATCTATTTGTGATTTTTTTAAAACCTAATTTTTTTTAAAGTTAGGAAATATAATAAAATTGAATATGTAATGACACATTTATATTTTCTCAAAGGATATGCTGGAAAAAAACATCAATCTATTACTTCCCAACAAAGAAAGAAAAGTCAATGAGTTTCATCATTTCTTTTAAAAGTTGAAATGTTTATTGAAGTATTATGGTTTATAGACCTACTTAGTTAATTATCTAATTAACAAATCCTCAATATAAATTCTGTATAAGTATGGTAAAAAATGTAAATAATTAACAGTAATTCAGATAGTAATATATAAATTCACAATCAGTCTGATTAAGTACAGTAGGATATATCTAGATTGAGTCAGAAATATAATCAGTGTAATCTAGGCGAGATACATCCTAGTCCATAAGACGTAAACAGTAACACGTAATTTAGTGCAGAAAAATAAACGCAAAATTAACAATAGGATTGTTGACGCAGAAACCAAAAATGGAAAAAAATTGTGAGCACCTTTGCCATAGGACAACCGATCAACTAACACAGGTAGAGTTTCGTATAGTAAAAGATAATAAGTGATTATCGCAATATACATTTAACACTCAAAAAGAAAACTTATAAAAGAAACTCTCTCTTCACGTCTTTTGACATGCGACAACTCTATTGCTCGTCTCCTTTTGTCTCGAACTCTTCCCGGAACCTTTTGACATGTGACAACTCCGTTGCTCGTCTCCTTTTGCTCTCGAACTCTTCACGGAGCATACATCAAGCTCTTAGAGATCTCAGGAACTTATCATGGGACATTTGAACTCCTTGCGTAGAAATGTCCCTTACACTTGTGTTGGTCGCCTGCCAACGCACTATGAAGGGTAGCCAATTCAAACACAATTTGATGAAGTGTATAAGCACGTCGCAAAAAATAAATTCTCAAGGTTAGTAGTGTGTTTGTTCTTCCCTCTCGATTGAGCTCTTGAATATAACAATAAAGATTGACTCAAATTCTTGGTGTCTCAACCTATAAAAGAGAATACATATATATATATATATTGTGTGAACTTTGAATTCTTGTACAAGACAAGAATTAAAGTTACCATATACATGTAGGAAACAAATACAAGGAAAGTAGAATGTTAGTTTACCATAAAATCTGAAACTTTCCTTATACAAGTAGAACTTTACATGCATAAGAATTAACCTAGTTAAATAAGGTAATTAAAAAACTATTTTCCTTGTATTTGTTTTCTACATGTATATGGTAACTTTAATTGTCTTGTATAAGAATTCAAAGTCTATGCTATATATATATATATATGTATCTCTCTTTTAGGTTAATGACACCGAGAGTCGAGTCATTTATTCTATGCTATATTCTAAGAAGTCGACACAAACAAGAGAGCAAGAACACAGCCAACCAGCGAGATTTATTCTTCCATTGTTCTTACACTTTCAAATAGTTGTGTTTGAATTGGTTACCCCTCATAGTGCGCTAATAGGTGACCGACGTATGTACGAGGGACTATCCACTCAAGGTTGAAATAGTTTAAAAGTTCAAGTGTCCCAAAATGATTTTGAGAGATCTTTAGGAGCTTGATGTACGTTTCGGGAGGAGTATAGGAGAAAGAAGGAGCAAGGAGAGTTGTTAACATGTTAAAAGATGAAAAGAGGGAGTTCTTTTATAAGTTTTCCTTTTGAATGTTAAGTGTATATTGCGATAACACTTTATTATCTTTCTCTGTACTAAACTTTCTGAAGAGTTAGTGGATTGGTTGTCCAGTGGTAAAGGTGCCAGCAGTTTTTCCCGTTTTGGGTTTATGCCTCAACTAGATTATGCGTTACTATTCACGTCTCACTGACCATGGTATATTCTATTTAGCTTACGATAATTATCTCTCTGACTTGATCTAGATATATCTTACCGCGATTAATTAGACTAATTGTGAATTAATTTATTACTATTTGTGTAACTGTTAATTATCTGTATTCTTTGCTATATTGACATGGAATTTACGTTAAGGATTTATTAATCAGATAATTATCTAACTAAGTCTATGGGACTCATTTTTCAACAATATTGTTTTTTCGCAGGAAAATTCGAGGAAAAATCATCTATATTAATTTCTGTTTTTAGATTTCCAACGCCACATGTTATTATTATTTTTATTTATACCAGGGATCTGTCAATAATTGATCATGTTATGTAATCAAATTATCACATATATATATATTATTTTCTTATTGGATAGATCGTATATTTGATGATCACTATGAAATTTTGATCCATTTTCCCTTTCAAACATGTATAGATTTCTACATTATTTACTAATATATGTCATCTGTGATGAATGGATTTTCAAATTAGCTTTGTTTCTTTATTAAAGATTGATGATTTTATAAATTGAAAATAATCTACAGAATGATATATAGTGCTGATATTTTTTATAGTCTCATATAATGATGGTTAGATTTAAGGTTTTTCTAAATTAAATTATAACATGTGTCTTTTGTTTGTTTTATCAAATTCGATATTCTAAAAAATCAGATAAGTCATCGAACTAGAAAAAAGGATATGTTAAGGGTCGGAAAGGTTGAATTGAATCAAATCAAAGCCAAATTGATTTTAATTAAATAATTAAAAAAATTAATCTTTACTTAAAATAATGTGAAAAAAATAATATTTGATTTTGTGTTTCATGCACGCTATGTGTATTTCAAATACACATAGCGCGCATCTATACACGCACACACGGAATGTTTTTGAAAAAGGCTCTTGATTTTATATATATATTTTTTAATTTTTACTGTGTTTATGACCTATTTTGACCCGTTCAAGCGACTTTTTATTATTTTTTAAACCGATTTTCGGATAAATAGCTTTTGGGGTAAATTGAACTAATTTCTAGCTAATTCATGATTTTTTCAATTAAAGTGGTAATGACGGTTCAATTTTTTAAACACTGATTAAATTATGTTAATATATTAACGTGTTAGTCTTTAGAAGGTGTTTATTGAGAAAAATTACATATCACTATTACATGTTATAAAAGTTGAAAAAAATTCAAAGAGATCGGAA